>RJWH01004946.1:0-90602 GCA_004363575.1 Solenodon paradoxus | reverse complement strand
ACCTACCCATCCATCCACCCATTCATCCTCCCACCCACCCATCCATCCATATATACATACACCCAACCACCCGTCCACCCATCCATTTTCGTCTTTTTATCTAGTCCTTAATCCATCCTCATCTTGGCATTCCATCCGTGTATCCATCCATCCACCCTCTATTTGGAGGCGGCACTGGGGACCCGGTCTCTACTCTCATAGTTTTCACACTTCAGTGAAGAAAACAAATAGGCAGCAACTAACTAAGAGCCATGTCGTGGGATATTCAGGGTCATGGGAATTCAGAGGAGGGACACTTCACTGAACCTGAGAGCTCAGGAAACAGTGAGGTCTAAGCTGAGACCTGAAGGATAAGTGACAGTTATACAGGGTATGAACAGGGAGCAGTGCTCTCGGCCAAAAGTAAAGAAAAACTGGAAGTAGTTCTCTAAGCCTGTAGCCCAAGTCTGGCCTGCTCCTCTCTGTCCTGTGTCTCCTGTTTGCAAAGCTATAGCGTCCTCAAGGCCTTCTGAGGCCAGAGCAGCTGGAGCGGAGAAGTCCCTTCTCTCAACCACGCAGACATATATTGAATCCTTATCATTTGCAGAGGTGATTTCCATGACCTACAAAGTTCTCATTTGGTCTCCTTCAGAAGCACCACTTCCCAGATTAAAATACTCGTGTGAACAGTGTACACTTGAGGAACAGAAAACCAAACAACTCGCTAAATGTAGCAACTAATGATTTACAGCTGAGTCCAGCTCTGGTCTCATGGCAAGTGCCACTCCACCAGTGAGAGCCTGGAGAGCTCAAGACCACAGTCTCATCAAGTGGAGGAGACCAACCTCCCTGTATTTGGCCAGAGAAACTGAGGTCTACAAGTGAAGTGACATGGCCACGGTCATTGTCAAGCCAGGTCAAGGGCATCCTGAGCTCAGCTCCTGCTCCTCTGCCCCACTGCATCACCCACCAGCCTGTGTGGCTCCCCCAAAGGGCTGGGAGGGGGTGTTTTTATTCTCTGCAGCCCCAGCGACGCTCTGCACGTGTGGGTCCATGCAAATACTTTTTGGGGCACACAGACAGGCTGGGGAGTGGGGGTGGTGGAATCTGGAGTCTGGGCTGGCGTTGCTCCCCTGGGAAATGGAGTTGGTGCCTGTGGGGAGCCAGGCTTCTGGGGATGACCTGCATCGAAGGGAGTGGGTAAGAGTTTTCGGAAGGGCTGACATATTTCCCTGAGACACAAGCAGGCTTTAGCCCCCTCCACAGACTGGGCCTGGGGAAGCTCCATTGCCTCTTTTTCCCTGTGTTACAGACAGCCCCCGGTTTATGAAAAACAGGACAGAACCGATGGTTGAGAAATAGGAAGACAAATGGCACTGCCCCATCTAAAATGGACGTGTGGTCAGCTTCGGAGTGTCTCCAGATCTCTGCGCTGCTTCTTACCAGCTATGTGACTTGGACCTTGTGAGCACAATCCTCAGTCTTGTTTCCTAGTCTGGGGTGATAACAACACATCCAGTCCCTCAGGCTGTTCTGAGAATGAAATGACGTCATGCGCACAGACGCCCGACAGTGCCTGGAGCCTCAGTGCTCAATCACGGACGACTGCACCTTTCTGAGGGGGCCTGGATGTCTGGGAGAGGGCAGTCCATCTGCAGCATCTTCCCCCCATCCAGCCTCCTGGGGGGCTCCCAGAGGGCATGGGCACCGGTCTCTGCTCTGGGATGAGTCAGCTTTGATAATGAGGTGCCCATTTTCAAAGGCCCAAAGTGTCCTACAGCAGGGTCCAGCAGTAGGGATCTCAGGAAATCACATGTCCCTCCTCATCCCACATGCCTCACCAACAATGCAGGAGGTGTGTAAGGGCTGGGAGGGGGCCCCCGAATTACCTGAGACAGGCACCGCAGGTAACGAGATACTGCCTTTCGAGCCGGGTTGTTCCTGACCAGCTCATCCTCCTTGCACGGCACCTTGGCCAGGAATTGCTGCACTTGACTGGTGGTCATGTTGGCCAAGTCCAGAAACTTCTCGGGGTCCACGGAGCTGCTGAAGGCGCACATGAAGCACTTCCCGTCGAGGAGGGCCAGCAGGACCCAGACGAGGGGGGCGGCCAGAGCTCTCTGCAGCACAGAGGAGCACAAGTACCTGCAGCAGAATGGGGCGGGTGTCTTGCAGGCCGCTGCAATGAACTGCAGCATGAAAGCTGTAGGGCAGACGCTAGGGTGAACTTCCCAGCAGGGCTGGGAAGTCCTGGGCAGGTGACCTCCAAGGAAGGGCTGCAGCAATGCTGGGGAGGTCCTGCAGCAGGGAGCAGGAGACGGAGAATGGGGACCCCTGGGAGCCCACGGACTGGAATACCGGGCTGCAGGCTTCTTCCTGCTCTATGTTTATAGCTGGTTCTCTGTCGCCCTGCCCAGAAGCACCCCAGCTTTGGCGAACAGTTCCCGTTCTTGTGGAGGGCCGAGGGCCTGCCTGACTTTTTGCTTCAGAGCCTTGGGGGAGTCTCTGCTGCCAGAGAGGAGGGCTGGAAGCACCGAAGAGTTAGCAACCCCAACTAGGGGACAGGGACTTGACCACATGGGACAGGGTCTGGTGGGTAAAGACCCCTTTCCTAGAGCCTCAGTGCGACAATGCTGAGATGTGTTCTTCAGTCTCTCAGAGGGTCCCCAGAAGGGCTGAGTCTGAGCTGTCCACGCACCATGACATCCTTCTCGAGTCTGCTTGGGGGCCTAAGCTAAGACAACCCTGCTCAAGAACCCTGCCAGAGGCAGCCCCTCAAACACCACCCCCAGTGTCGGGGAAGCCACCCCCTGACTATACTCGGGGGCCTCTTCTGCCCTCCACCACCGTCTGTCTGGACACCTGACTTGGCCACATCACTGGACTCTGCGTAACACTCACCCCCTGCATGCAGCCCTCCCTGCTCTATCACGGGGAGCACAGGACCCCTTGAACACCAAGCTGAAGCTGCTTGCACATCGGGTGGGGCGTTCTTTCTGACTCGGATTATGTACAGAATGGTGTAGCATGTGTGTGTGTGTGTGCGTGTGTGCAGGGCCTGGGAAATATAAATACATAGTGGCCGTGGTGGCCCCAGCATCTTCTATGTGCGGTGACGTCACCATGTGCGCGAGAACATCGCAGTGCTCCGTGTCAGAGAACCGGAGCGAGGAGATCATAGCTGGGCCCAGTCCTCCAGCCTCTGCTGTCACTGCCCCCAGATGCATTCTGTTCGAAGCACGAGGGCAGTGCCCTGGCTCGGGTTGTGCAGTCTGCAGAGTCAGAGCCGAGCCTCCTCACAGCAGTGGGGACTTGGCGGAGTCACGTAACCTCTTTGTACCTTGAGTCCCTCATCCTTAAAAATGGGCCCAGCCCAGGAGCAGACCGAGGACCGAGGGGAGAACTCACACAAGACTTGGCACAGACCTCAGCCCCGAGGTGGAGTCCGGTGTCTGCCAGGGGCTGATCTGGACAGCGGCCACCGACCAGCACGGCTCTACCACAGAGGTACAGCAGATGCGGGCTGGCCTTGGGGAGCTTGCAGGGTGCAGGGAATGTGTCCTGTAAGCCAGGGTGTCTCCCATTCCAGGTGCAAACTGTCTCTGCCTGTTATGGATGACTTTTCCTGGAAGGCCATGGGGCCACGGCCATGGCCAGAGTGACAGATGTGATCTGGGTCATTCCTGGGAATCCTGTCTCATTCATGTGTCTGCAGAATTGGCCACCGAAGGGGGACAAGTGAAAGGAGCAGAAATATCTGATTCCAGAGTAGAAAGTGGCAAATGGGTCTCTGAGCTGCTGTGTCTTCGCTGCGGAAGAAGTAGGAGTGCCCTTGAGAGTGCCTGTGGGGTGGAGGGGGAGCCCTGAAAATACCCAGGCAGGTTTGGAGGTCACATGGCAGCATCTGTGGGGGTGAATGGGTAGTGGAGGCCCTGAAACACCTCAGGGGGTGACTGGGGATTGGGTACCCCGGGCAGCGCCCGTGTGGGCGGGGGAGCCTCTGACAAGCCTGTGGGGTGACTGGGGTGTGGGTGTGCCAGGCAGTGCCGCAGGGTCTGCGTGGTGGGGCTGTACCTGACGATGCCTGGGTCTTTTCTCCGGCGCCCCGGCGGCCGGCGCCACTCCTCAACCATCAGCACGGACTGCCGGTTGGCCAGGAGGCCGCAGAGGAAAAGGGCCAACGGCGGCATGAGCAGCAGGCCTAGGCCGTAGAGCGTGTTGTAGCGAGCCAGGCAGGGGCAGTTGAAGTCGAAGGAGGAGTACATCTTGACGGTGAGCACGGCCAGCAGCAGGCAGACGCCGTTCATCACCGACTCGGAGCTGGATTGCAGCTGCTGGAAGAGCAGGCGAAATTTATCCATGGCTCCGGGCCGGGTGGGCAGTGGGTGTCAGCAGCCTTCCTGGGCAGTGCCGGGTCACCCTGGGGTAAGCCCGGGGCCCCAGATGCTTTCTTCTCTTTCAGGGACCCGCGGGGACAAGTTGTTGGTGCGTCAGCCCCCAGCTGAACTTCTCTGGGTTTGGTCTAAGACTCAGGGCCCCAAGCGCCTCTGCCAGCCCAACTGTCCCTCAGTGCTGTCCCCTCCTCTCTGGGGGAATGAGTCACTGCTCGGTGACCAGCCAGGCCAAACCACCTCTATGCAAATGGGCTCCACCTACCCCTCCATCCCGCCCCAGTCATTCTCTCCTCTCCAGTCTGGATGCCAAGCCTTGACTTGGGGGAGCTTCAGTTGTGTCCTTCACGGGACACAGGGACATTCTGGGTGAGACAAGGCAGAGATGCTGATGGAGCCCAATTCTGTTTTCTTGGTCTTGATCAAAAACATGACTCAGCTGAACCCCCAAGGATTTCACGTGGTTTTCATGCGGGAGGAGCCTGGAGAGGCACCTTTCTCCACTTGAAGGTTTCCGGGAAGAGAAGGGTTTAAAGCCCGTTTCAGCTTTCCGTGAAAGGGGCTGGCTTCCAGGCAGAGGGCACCAGGTGGGCAGAGGCACATAGGTGAGAAGCTGCCTGGCAGGCATCGGCGTGGCCTGTGGAATGGAGTGCCAGCCGGGTGTCCGTGAGCCTGCAGGTCTGGCCCCCACACCCAGGCCTCCCGAGAGCATAGCTGCACAAAGCGCTCCTGCCCACGTATGACCAGGGACAACCCGAAGTTGCATGCCGGACGTGTTTGCCCCGCCACGCTGTGCTGGGCTGACTGCAGTAAAACACTGCTGTGGACTGCAGCAGACGCCACCCGGGCGGGAGAGGAACCAGCGTGAGCAATGAGTTAAATGCTTCTTCCTCCTCTCTCTTCTGCCTGCCTGCTGCTCATCTTCATTCCCTCCTGCACCTTACTTAAAAAAAAAAAAAAAAAAGTGGCCGCCCTGATGGAGCAGGAAATTCCACACACACCCCAAGTTCCTGGGTTCGTGTCCCAGGGCTGGGGGAACAACCAAGATGAACAACTAAAGAGAAGAGAGTGTTCTTTCTTCCTGCCTGCCTGCCTCTGCTCGCCTTTATTCCTGTCTGCACCTTTCCTTAAACAAACAAACAAAAAAGTAAAAGAGCTTTATTCTCAGAGTCCCTTTGAGGATCAGCTGGGGAACAGCACCAGATAAGTCTGGTAAAACTGCATCCCATTTCTTGTTTCGTTGACAACTTATATATGTTGTGGAAAGGTGGGTTGCATGTGGGATGGGGCACATTCAGCTTTCAGATGTGTGAGCGTCCAGACAGCTAACATTTTGGTTAAAGAAAAGGGTGGAATACATACCCCCCCCCGCCCCCAGAGATTCGTTCACCTCAGGTCAGAAGCCGTCTGTGTGTAGAAACGAGCAGACTCTAGTGCCCTAAATCCTTTGCCCTATGAATCCCTCCTGCAGATGTCTGGCCAGGATGTGCCCGGTCACCCAGTTAGACTTATGCATCCCATCCTTGTTATTTCTTCCAGCCACCGGCCTCTGGCGCCGTGGGGGCGCCATGTCTTAACTCATGGAGCCTTTTGGGCGGTTGCTTACAGATGTCCTCACAGCTGTGGTTCTGCATTCTGCTGACTCCGGTCTCCGTGACAGTTTCCTTGCGTGGTTGGAGCTCTGCTGGTTTGGGTTTACAGCCACAATGTCCTTCCCACCAGACGTCTGCCCCTCCTCCCGCTGGCTCTTCAAGACAAAGCTCCCATGAGCCCTGTCACCAAGTGACCTCTGGTGACTCAGCTCTGTGGAGCGCCTGCCTCTGCCATAACTAATCCTTCCCAGGTTGGGGGCGGCCTTTCCATGAGGACAGGGACCTGGACCTCCAGCTTCCATCACGGTGCCAGGAACACAGTGACAAGTGACAGTGACAGCAAATGTTGGTTCTCTGTGACGTTGATGCTCAGATCTCATTTACTTCATCTCTAGCTCTGTCTTCTCTGCCCACCTGCATCCGCCCCCTGCCTCCCCGTCTGCTCCTAGAAAGCAGATGATGGAATGTGGGTCCTGCACTTAATTCTGTCTCCATCTCTCCTTCTCTCTCTCATTCTTTCTCTGTCCCTCTGAGCCTTGTGCATCTTTTTCTGTCTCTGTACCTCTCTCTGTGTTGTTGATGCTCCCTGTTTTTCTCCCTCGCCCCTACTTTGCTTGCTTCCCACCCAAAGCACCCCGCCGCCCTGCCTCTGGCCCTGCTGCTGGCAGCTCGGCAAACGGAGGAGTGGAGGAAGCTGCGGGAACCCTGGTGAGGGGGCCTTGGGCGGAACATGGGCTGGAGTTGGGTGCGATATCCAGACTTTTCCCCGATCTTCATCTCACTGGCTCCCTCCCTCCCAGCAGGACCACCCCGAAATAAGGAACACCTCAGGGATGGGACACCCTTGACCCCTCTGACCTCTCTCCATCTGACCTTGACCAGTGGCCATCCAAATAATGTCCTTAGTTAAGTTCCTGTTTACACACCAGCACTGATTTCCTTCCCCCAGACCCTGGGTCCTCATTGCCATAGACACAACTGCCCATCAGCCCCTAGCACACTCGAGGTGAGTGTCCCTCCGCACCCTTCCCATCCTGGAGGCCCAGCTCTAACCTGGCCTTCTCCAGGCACTTGGCCTGGACGGTGGCAGCCGTGCTGACCACCCTTTTTTCCATGTTTTTCAACGACTTTTACAAAATGCAAATGTCTCCATTTTTTTTCTGATTAAACACTCCATTATGAAAAATTTAAAATAGGTGCACCGGCACGCCCTGGTGAAGTAACGGTTAGGTCAGTCACCTCTGAAGGGCTGCAGGCCACATACCCCAGGGTTCATGTCCCGGGCCCGGCAGAGGGGAACAACCAGTGTGAACAACTAAATGAAAAATGGGGTAGTTCTTCCCCATCTTTCTTCTTGCTTGCTGGTCTGCTACTGCCTTCATTCCTGCCTGCACTTTTCCTTAAAAAAAAAAAAAAAGAGAAAGAAAAAGAAGAAGAAAGCAAGCAAAATCTAGAGAGCATGTCTGTGTCCCAGCACCGCACCACCCAGAGACTCTCCCTGCCCCTGCATCGGAACGAGTCCTTCCAGACACTCTCCAGCACCCCTGTGGGATTTCTCAGGAGAATTGTTAGCCTCTGTTAATCACTGGGCACTGCTATTCTCCCAGGACAGGGGCCCAGGACAGGCGCCCAGGGACAGCAGCTCAGGCTACCCATGTGACTGTCCACTTGCAGCCTGTCTGTTCCTTCTCTTAACACTGGTCACAGGGGTCTCTCACCGGGTCTGTTCCAGCTTCTTTGAAGGATGATAGGTCAGCTGTTTGAGGAACCCCCGGATCCTGAAAAATAAGTTCTGTGTAGGTCACTTAATCTAGATTTAAGTCAAACCACACCAAAAATATCCAGCAAATTTCTTTTTTGTCTTAATATATTTTTTAAAGGATTGATGCAGGCAAGAATGAAGACAAGTAAGTAGGCAGGGAGAGCGAGGAAGAAGCATTTTGTTTTATTTGTATTTAGTTGTTCGCATTGGACACATACCCTAGACCTGGATTGCTGAGACATAGGTGGATTGTATTCCTTCAGAGGATGCTGACCTCCTGCTATTCCACCAGAGCCTTGTCTTTAAAATGAAAACAAACAAACAAACAAACAAACAACTTAAGACAGAATTTACATATCGTGAAATGTGCATATTTTAAGTGCACATATTCCTGAATTTTGACACACGTATACACCCATTTAACCCGCAGCCTGTCAAGATACAGAATACTTTTAGCATCCAGAAAGATGCTTCCCGTCACGTCCTAGACTTGTTTCTAAGCCAATCCAACAGGCAGGGGCTCTTCTCATCTCCAGCTTAGGTTCATTTGCCTGCACTAGAACGTCAGGCAAATAGAATCACGTTGTCTGGCTTCTCCTGATCAAGATGTGCTTTGAGGGCTGTCGTGGCTGCTGCACGTACCAGCGGAAGGTGGTTCTTATTATGTCCCGCAGATCTTCCAACACCTGTGTCCTCTGGACCCTTCTGCAGCAGCAGGGGACAGAAACTCGGGTCTCCTTCTCTGTGCTGACCTGACTAGTGTGTTAGTTTGCAGACAGGACTGCCTTGTGAGGGAACGTGGGGGGGCGTCCACAAGGCGGGGGAGCATTGGGAAATGCACACCAACGACTTTGCAAGGCGAGGGTGGGCCACTCTGGAGAAACCCTCTGAGCCTAGGGCGCTCTCCTGGGCTTCTAATGTGGCAGAGAACCACACCACCACCACATTCTTCAGGGCGTGGGGGCAGCGGGGTCCACAGGGGCGGGGTGTCTGTCCAAGGTCACACAGTCTGGGAAGCAGGAAGGAAACTGAATCCTCCTCCTGTGTCTTCTGGCCTTAATCCCCAGCTGGGTTGCCCCTGGAAAGGGACCTGTCTTGGCCCACTTCTCCCTGAGTCACAGGACTGGGCACCTAGCGGGGAAGGGGAGACGGGGCTGCCACCTTTCTCTTCATTCTAGGCCCAGGGAGCACGGGGCTAAGGGCTCCCAGCTGCCTCTAATGAGGGCATCTCTGGAAAAAACCAGGCGGTGCCTCTGGGAGAGCAGTGCAGGAAAAGGGGTCAAGAGCTCTCCCAGGCCAGTGTCTCAGGCTCCAGGCTCTGACGGGTGAGACAGCCTGGAGCCCGCAGGGGACTGCGTTCTGTCCTTACCCGCAAGCACTCAAGCCAAGTAGGGGGCAAGCAGAAAGCCCGCCGCAACTTAAAGGGATATTATTTTAGAGAGACCGTGTGTGTGTGTGTGTGTGTGTGTGTGTGTGTGTGTGTGTGTGTGTGTGGACATTAAAAAATTCTGCACTTTTTAAATCAACTACTTTGTTTTTCTTTTTTAAAGGAAAGGTGAGGGCAGGAATAAAGGTGAGTAGGCAGAGAAGCAGGAAGAGAGAGGAGGAAGAAGCACTTTATTCTGCTGTTCATTGCGGTTGTTTCCCGATGCCCGGAGCCTGATGCATGTGGGCCGTGCTCTTAGCCAAAGGCAGCTGACCAAACCACTGCTCCACCAGGGCGTGCCTAAGTCAGCGACTTTTATAATAACAAATTTACAACAGTGCTCAATAAACTTCACGTGACACACTCTCAAAAGAAAACTACCAAGAGGCGCACCCTGGTGGGGCAGCAGTAGCTCAGTCACCTCCAAGGGGCACAGACCGCACGCCTCTGGGTGTGAGTTCCAGGCTCAGGACGGGGCTGTGGGGGAAGCAACCAACGTGAATAATTAAATAAAAAATAAAAGAAAGATGTTTCTTCCTCCTCCCTCTTTCTGCCTGCCTGCCTCTGCTTGCCTTCATTCCTGCCTGCACCTTTCCTTTAAAAAAAAACAAAAACAGAGATTAAGAAATAATGTAAAGTGGATGGGGGTGGGGGTCATGTTTTGTGGCCTAAAACTCAGGCCTGCAGCACAAGGTGAGGCAGAGACAGAAGGAAAACCGAGTATGAAAAAAGATGAAAATGTAGCTCTGCTGCATGACAATACCTAAAACTAGGTTTCTCAGTCCCCTCCCCTCCCCAGGTGTCTGCAGCTATATTCTTTTGGGTCCTTTACTTTTGGGAAACAGATGAAAAATTCACACTTTCATTTTAATGATGACGAATCTTTTTACCAGTTTTAAATATGTGCAATTAGAAGATCTTTACAGAACAGGTATTTGGTTTCTTGTTTTTTCCCCTCAAATTGGAACTTGTAGATACATTCTAAGGGGTCTTCCAGACTTTCCCTTAAAAAAGAATCTGGATATTATTTGAAAGGTTGACTTTACCATTCCTGGAATTCCCGTGATTGAGAGGGCTCTTTAGGACAGGGTACCCTGACCGGTGATGTGTGATGTGTGAGTGGGGTGTGTGTGTGTCTGTGCTGTGTCCATGGGTGCATGTGTGCACATGTATATGTGTATATGTATGATGTGTGTACCCTTGGGTGCATATGTGTGTGGTGTGGGTGCCCGTGGGTACAATACACATGTATGTATGGGGTATGTGCTCACGAGAACATTTGTGTACATGGGTTGCACGGTGTGTATGCCCAGGAGTGCATATGTGTCCATGTGTATGTGTGTGGTGCGTGTACACAGGTGCATGCATGGTACGTGTGCCTGGGGGTGCATGTGTGTCCAAGTGTACTGTGTGGTGTGTGTAAAAGTGTTTCAGAAATACTGGCATGGCTGTCTCTCTTCTTTTACACATGAGCCCGCACTCCCCTGAGCTTTCTCTTTCTCTTTCCTTCAAAAGGAGGATACCAAATGCACATCCCACTTCTCTCTCAGGAATGGGAACTATTGTCCCTGTGTTCAGCAGAGCAATCTCATCTCAGCTCTGCCTCTTCCTGCCTTGATGACCGAGGATCCTGCAGGTCCAGTGATAGGCCTTTCTGGTTGTTCTCTGGGGGGGGGGGGGGGAGTGGGCATTCCGGAGAGCCCCTCCCCAGCCTGGGAGGGCAGGGAAGGAGGGCTGCCCAAGCGCTGGCCTCAGCACAGTTGGCTAACCACTTATGGAATCTGAAGCTGAACCCCCCACTTCATTCTTTAAACCCAAATCAACTCCAAACAGCTCAAAGATTTAAACGTAAAGATTTAAATAATAAAAGTTCTGCAAGAAAATGTAGGTGAGTTTATTCATAATCTGAGGCTGGGGAAGGCCTTTGTGAACAGAATACAGAATTTAGTAGCTATGAAGGAGAAAATGGATAAAACAGATCTTGTAACTTTTGCGGGCAAAAATACCAATAAACAGTAAAAATAGCAAATCTTAAAAAAAGGTATTTCCACACGCAGTCACACAAAGGCCTATTTTCCTTACTATTCAGAGGGACTATATAAATCAATAAAAAAGATGAACAATTCTGAAATTAGTAGGGGTTTTCCAGGACAGCATGGCAACACATTTAAAGTAAATAAAAAATTTTTTTAAAGGAAAGGAACAGGCAGGAATTATGGTGAGTAGGCAGGTTGGTAGGAAGAGAGAGGAGGAAGAAGCATTTTTACTTTATTTACATTTAGTTGTTCACACTGGCTGCACCCTCCAGCCTCCCGGCACCTGGGATTCTGTCCTGTATCCTTCAGGGGTGATTGACGTAACTGCTGCTTCACCAGGGCACTCCTAAAGCAAATAATTTAAAGACACATGCCATTTACCTTATAACCACATAGCTCTGAAATCTGCCATATGGGTAGACTGGCAGAAGAAGCCAAGATAAATGAACAAGAGTGTTCATTATCACTTTGTTTTAATGGCAATAAAGCTGGAAACAACCTAAATTTCACCAACAGAGGAAGGCTTAAATAAATTATGGCACACTCATAAAATAGGATCTCTATATCCATTCAAAGAATAAAGCAAAGCTTTATGTGTTCATATAAAAAGTCCTCTAACAGATTCTGCAGAGTTAACCTTAGTACATTTTACGTAGTATAAGCCGTTCTAGGTAAAAGGGACATAAAGATATAAAAATGTTGGTGCTGTAATTCCACTTTTTGTTGAAAGGAATCACAAGAAATGTGAACAGGTATTACCATGGGTGGTTGGGGAGGAGGGACTTTCATTTTCATTTTCTACCTTTCTGTAATGTTTAACTTTTCAAACAATGTGTACATGTGAATTTTCCTTGTATAAGACCAACAGAATTTACTTCGGCATGAATTTATGGGTTAAAAATTGTTCCATATGTAAATAGATAGATGTTATTTAAAAAAATAGTGTGCCTTGGTGGAGTAGCAGTTAGGTCAGCCACCTCTGAAGGAGCACAGCCCATGCACATCCCAAGGATCCAGTTTGGGGTGGAGGTGGGGGTGGGGGTGGGGCAACCAATGTGAACAACTAAATAAAAATAAAATAAAATGCTTCTTCCTCTTCTCCCTGCCCCTCTGCCTATTCACCTTCATTCTTGCTTGCACCTTTTCTTAAAAAAAAAAAAAAATTATGACTAACAAAAAATAAAATGAAAAGTTCTAAATTTAACATTTTTCCTCGTTTTTTAAATCTTCCCCACCCACAGGTTACAGAATGTGGAGTAATTTCCTTGGTTTACGATACATTCCTACATCTTTTCTCAGGAGAAACAGAGAAGCCTGGCTTTTAAATATTTCTCTCCCTCCCTCCCTCTTTCTCTTTCTAAACAGGACAACGAGCTATAAAGATGGCTTTTCTGACCACACCAGAATGAGGTTGTTTCTGGAGTCCAAAGAGGTGGGCTGCTTTCTGGTGTGAGATCCCACCAGGGGCGGCATTAAAATGAGAAGCTCGAGGACAAAAACAGCTGGATTTCTCTAGGAGAAGGGGCGCTCCCGTGACTCCCGTGCCTGGATTTTCCTAGCCCCACCCCTGCCCCATAAACACCAGGGTCTGAATGGCTCGGTCCCCGTCCCTCCACAGCCTGGCTGAACAAACTCACCAACCTGGAGACCACCCAGTGTGACCAGGAGATGCAAGCGTGTGTGCGGGAGTGACAAGTCCCAGCCCTGACAACAACGGGGTGCTCTGAGCTAGGATGCGCCCCAGTATCGGCCACACCCCTTCGAGCTCTGGCTGCACAGCCGATGTCCCCCAGCAGCTGCGGGGCTCCCGGTGCTGGTCTGGGCCGGGCATCTCAGGTGACGCACGAGGTCACCGCACAGCGTCTCTGTGAGCTGGAGGACCGAGGACCTCAACATGGCTTCCGTTTGGGGAGATGGCCTCAGTCCTGGGACTGAATTTCTCTAGGGGGGTTTGTCTCTGTCACCCTGGTGGGGAGGGCTCCTCTGACAGATCCAGTTTCAGAAAGAAAGGAGAAAGTGGTCTCAGTCAAGCAAACAAGCCCAGAGGGTATCATGCCAGAGGCGAGAGCAGGGTTTCTTTCCTCCCCCACACATTTTCTTTACAACGAAGTAACGAATGGAAGCTCTTTCATTTTGAGGTGGAAAGAGTAAGCTGTAAATATTTTTAAAGGGGGTTTTGATGCACCTGAGGGGATTCTCATGGAGTTCTCGCGCCCCCTAGTGGTGTCTTGGGAGAAATTGAGGGGGAGAGAAGGGAGGGGCGTCATGCTGAGACGCCTGGTAGTTCGTTCCGAGAGAAACTTTCCATGGGCTCCCCTCACGGGGAAGAGAGGCCCCTGCGGAGCCTTTGGGCGAAGGCTAAAACAAAAGACAGCCTCTGGGGCCTCTCGTGTGAAAGGTGGCTAGAAGCCTGATGTCGCACTGCCAGCAGTCATGGAGACATGTCTGTTTCTCATTCTGCGATGAAGGGCATTTAAAGCGAGGGAAGGCCTTTGGCTTATTGGAGCGGTGCCTCCTGACCCCTACACCTCTTTCACCTGTTGCCACGAGGGAGTTTTAAGTTTTCACGTAGTCACATTTATCCCATGTTCCCTGAAGATTCTTGATGTCTCTGTAACATTCTTGGGTGGGCTTTCATGCCAAGTAAAGGTCATTCGAAACAGCCACCAAAGAAAGAGGACACAGGTGTATTACCATCACCTCGAGCATTTCTCTTCGATTTCTGTTCTATTACTTTAAGTGTATTTAAATGTTCATCAGAGGCCACCTGCTCCCTAGCTAGCTTCCGGGGGGATCTTCAGGGCCCCTCAGGGTGGAGGGGGCTGGTCAGGAACTCGGGGAGGACACTTCCCAGCAACAAGGGCCTTCCTCAGCTGGGCACTGAAGGAACCCCATTCTGGGGCTGGCACCATATAGCAGAGATTTGAGTTCAGGCCACCAGACGGCTGTGCTTGAGTGCTTACTTACCAGCTGTCCGCAAGTATCTTAGTTTCCCCGAGTCTTGGGATGAAGATGACGAAGATGACGGTGATCGTATCTACCCATAAGGCGACTTCCAGGTTTACATGAACTGATACGGATGAAGCACTAACATCAAGGCCTGGCATCTATGACAAAGTGCTCCATAAATATCACCTGTCACTAGTTTCTGAGCAAGTGGCCCTGGGATGGGCCGAGACATGCTGGTCTCCCATGAGGTCACCATACAAGTTTCCTAGATGTATGTGCTCCTGTTTTTGGTGTTGGGCATCTCTTCTTCTTCCTTCTTCCTCTTCTTCCTTTTCTTTTTTTTGAGGAAACAAGCAGGAAGAAATGAGGCAAGTAGGTAGGCAGGCAGGCAGAGATAGGAGGAAGGTATGTGAACATAAATATGTATGCATATACATAGATACATATGTGTGTGTGTGTATATATATATATATATATATATATATATATTTACTAATTTAGTTGTTCACTTTGGTTGTTCCCACTGACCCTGGGTCTTGGGGATGCTTAGCCCTAGGCCTGGATTTTGTCCATGAGCTCTACCGACCTACAGGCTTTGTAAAGTTCCTAAAACCAAAAAAAAAAAAAAAAAAAAAAAAAAAAAAAAATTCATTTCTGACTCCAAATAATGAAAGGAAAATTTCAAAATTAAAACTAAGAAGTGTTTATTTATATACCTACAGAACTTAATGTTGTTGGCACTTCACTGATTGTTAATGTAGAGTCATAAAGATTCCATTATAATTGAAGACAATATTAGGTTTTTCTCACTTGGCAAGGACTCCAGTCCAGGCAGGGTTGCTTAGAAAGAAAACCAGTGGTAAATTCCATGAGTTTCTTGCAGTCTATTGATTCCCAAAGCCAAATTTAGCAAAGTCCCTTCAAAATGTTTAAGGCAGGATAAATGTGTTTACTGGGGGATATTACATTTTAGTATGTTGGAATGAATGGGGTTGGGCTCCAAAGATAAGCAGCTCCTGAAAAAGTCTATGAAGTTCTTACAATTGGTTGTGCACCCGGGGCCGCCCCCAGAGGGCAAATCTAGAAGCCTCCTCCCTGCACAGCCAGCTCCTGCTCCATCTTCCTGTGGGATTTGAGGTGTCCAGCCTTCCCCGGCAAGGTCTGCAGGCATTCTTTAAACACCTGCTTCTCCACGAGAGCACAGTTTCAATGGAGCAGTTTCCCAGCGGGAGATCAGCGATGGCTTGCATCAGATCCTGCTCAACAGACTCTCGGGTCCAGGCCGTGGAACCGGCACTTTCACAGCCATCTTTCTCTCTTCTCCTATCCCTGTAGAGAGTTCTGATGCAGGTCAAGTTTGAGAATCACCAGCCGAGTATGTGTGTCTGCCAGGAGGGCCATTTGATCCTTTTTAAATAATTTCTTTTTTAAAGAGCAACTTTAGGTTCATAGCAAAACTGAGAGACTAGGACAGAGATTTCTCATAGACCTCATACCCCCAACACATTCATAGTCTCCCCCATTGTCAGCGTCTTCCATTTAGAGTGGCCCAACAGTTTACATTAGGATTTTTTTTTTTTTTTTTTAAGGGAAAGGTGCAGGCAGGAATGAAGGCGAGCAGGCAGGCAGGATGAGAAATGAGGAAGAAGCATTTTATTTATTTTTATTTAGTGGTTCATCTTGGTTGTTTTCCCCAGGCCCCCGGATGCAAACCCAAATCCTTGAGATGTGTGTGGACTGTGCAATCAGCCAGAGGCAGCAGACCAAACTTCTCCTCCACCAGAGCATGCCTACATTAGGATTTACTCATACTTTCTACAGATTTGGACATAGAATGGCATGTATCTACTACTACAGAAAGTATCATCCAAGAAGCTTCATGACCCTAAGCATCCTTTGCATTCTTCTAACTCATCCTTCCCTTCCCCCAGGCCCTAGCAACCACTGATCTTTTTACCGTCTCCATGGTTTTGACTTTTCCAGAATGCTATATAGTTAGAATCATAAAGATGCAATCCTTTTAGATTGATTTCTCTCCCTTAGTAATATGCCTTTAAGGTTCTTCCATGTCTTTTCATGATTTCATAGATCATTTCTTTTTACTACCAGATAATATTCCGTTGTCTGGATACACCACCGTTTATTTATTCACTCATCACTGAAGAACATCTTGGTTACTTCAGAGTTTGGGCAATTATTAATAAAACTGCTGCAAACATCTGTGTGGACATACATCTTCAACTCCTTTGTGTAAACACCAAGGAATGTGATTACTGGGTCATATGGTAAAAGAATGTTTAGTTTTGTGAGAAATGACCAAACTTGTTCTCCAAAGTGGTTGGTCTACTTTGTAGTCCCACCAGCACCAAATGAGCATTCCTGTTTCTCCACACCGTCATCAGCTTTTGGTGTCGTCAATGTTCTAGATTGTGACCATTCTAATAAGTGTGTATAGTATTTCACTGTTGTTTTGATTTTCATTTCTTTAATGACATAAGTTATGGAGGATTTTTTCACGTGTTTATTTGCCATCTGTTTATCTTCTTTGGAGAGACGTCTGCTAAGGTCTTTGGCTCATTTTAAAAATCAGTTTGTTTTCTTATTGTGGAGTTTTAAGAGTTCTTTTTGTATTTTAGATAATAGTCTTTCATCAGATATGTCTTTTGAAAATATTTCTTCCAGTCTGTGCTTTATCTTTTTATTCTCTTGACAGTGCCTTTCACCGAGAAGAAAGATTTAATTTTATTGAAGTCTAGCTTATAAATTCTTTCTTTCATCATTAATGTCTTTGATATTGTATTTAAAATGTTACCACCAAATCCAAGATCATCTAGAGTTTCTCCTGTGTTATCTTCTAGGAGTTTTATGGTTTTTAAATTTTACATTTAGCTCTGATTCATTTTGAATTAGTTTTTGTGAAGGGTGTAAAGTCTGTGTTTAGTTTCAAATGTCTTTTGCATCTAGATGTCTAGTTGTTCACATACCATTTGTTGAAAGGACTATTTTTGCTCAATGTATTACCTTTGCTCCTTTGCTAAACATCAGTTGATTATATTTATGTGGGTTTATTTCTGGGCTCGTCATTCTGTTACTGATCTATGTTTTCCTTCACCAATACCAAAAAGTCTTGATTGCCATAGCTTTATAGTAAATCTTGAAGTTGGGTAGAATCTGTTCTCCACATTAGTTCTCCTCCTTCAGTGTTATATTGGCTATTCTGGGTCTTTGGTATTTCCATAGAAGCTTTAATCTTGTCAGTACTCATATGATAACTTGCTGGCATTTTGATTTGGAGGCATTGAAGCTACAGATTGAGAAGAACTGAAATCTTGATACTACTGAGTCTCTCTAGCCAAAGACATGGAATATCTCTCCATTTACTTAATTTTATGATTTCTTCCATCAGATTTTACAATAGGTCTTACATATTTTGTTAGATTAATACTTAGTATTTCATTTTTTGAGTGCTAATCTAAATGTTATTACCGCATTTATTTGATTCCAAGTCACACTTTTTTAATGTTACTGAAAACTGGGTGCAGCTTACATTCGAAGGTGACTTTGTAAATAAACTCATTTTTTAATTTTTTCATGAAAACCTCTTGAGAAATTTGTGTGCAACTTAGAATCAATGGTAGCTCTGAATCGAATAAATGCAGTAGTTTTAATTTTAAATTTCACTTGTTCATCACTGGTATTTAAAAGTGACCTCGTCTATTAACTTTGTATTCCACAAACTTGCTATAAGGGCTTGTTAGTTCCAGGAGTTATTTTTTGTCAATTCTTTTGGATTGTCTATGTTGATGATCCTGGCATATGTGAACAAAAAGAGTTTTATTTCTTCCTTCCCAGTATGCATACCTTGCATTTCCTTTTCTTGTTTTTTGCATTAGCAAGGACTTTCCGATGACCTGTGTTTTAGACCTTTTTGTCTATTTAGTATATGTTTCATAATATATGTAATATGAAAATAGTAGTACAGAGATAGAGCTCTGTATATATTACAGAAATATATTATATTTATAAATATATATTTGAATATATTATAAAGAAATATACATATTTTGGGGTCTTACTAAAAGCTTACTAGTACTAGGGGTGCATGAGCTAAATATAAATGGAGCCTTTGCTCTTGAGAGATGTTAAGTCTGTGCTTGGGGAGCATCCACATACGGACCAAGCACCTGGGTTCGCGGACTGGGGCCTGAAGAAACCACCATAATGAACAACTAGCTAAACAAAATGTTTCTTCCTCTCCTCTCTTCCTTTCTGCCTGCCTTCATTCCTGCCTACTTTTCTTCTTTGAACCACCACACACACACACACACACACACACACACACACACACACACACACACACACAGAGTTGTATTTCAATAAAGTTGGGGAAATGTTTGAAGTTCAGAATCAGCAGCCTAGCTATGCAATGAGCATTCGATGAGACCTACTGTGTGTTTGGCTCTGCACCCAGTCATGGGAGGTGAGAAACTGGCCTGGAGAACACAAAACTAGAAAGCACTGATGCCCACTGTATCTGCATAACCCGGTAAGCAGGTCGTGGTCAGTAAGTGGTCACGGGGGCAGTGAGTGAAGCTGAATCCCAACTCTGTCAGAATGGGCTGTGCGGTGCCTGTTTCACACAGAGGTGGACGACACACCCTTCAGAGGAGGCCTGGCCTTGGGGAGAACTTTGCAGGAAGGTTTCACTGAGGAGGGAACTGGCCGTGTGCGCTGGTCTGAGCAAGAGTCTTGGACCAACTGGGTGGTCGTACTGATGGGCTAATTCACTAATTTACTCACTGATTTAATGTATTACTATTTACTGAGTGTCTGCTATTATCAGGCACTCAGGGATCTCCTTCTCTAACCTTCTAGCCCCCCTTGCTCTGCAGGCTGGACTGACCTGTACGAATTTTCTGTTAGTCCACTTATGGGCTGGACCTTGGGGCATGGGAGGGGTGCCCTATGTTCTGGATAGACATGGCGGTGGTTGCTTCTTATTTTAAATCGAGTTTCTCAATAGGAAGGGAGGTGTCATGCTGTTGACTAGGGTAGTCTCAAGTTTAGGGAGTCTCAAGTTTAGATCAACCCCAGTTTTACCTGCCTGGTGAGGGACCACCCTTATGGCTGGTTCTGGGCTCAGCATAGGATGACCTGACTCTATTTTGAACAGCGTCATTTTAGACCTGTGATCAGTGACTATCCTCTTCCAGAAATCTAATTCAAATCTTGGTCCCTGAACTTGTGACTCATTCCTCCCCATACCCCTGAGACTGGTCATTCCTGCTTAATCTTTAAAAGGACAGAGGCCCTGAGGTGTATCTCCAGGAGACTCTTGCCCAAACTCTTGCACGAACCTTTTCCTTTGTTAAACAATAAGCTCACACAGACCAGAGGGGTAATAAGAAGACCCTTCAGTCTGTGGATGGCTATGGATATGTCCTCAACCAAAGCCCCATCTACCAGCTCAGGTATTAACTTTGTAAGTTACCCCATTAGATGGCAGTTACATCTGTGACTGTACCTGCCTTCTTCTTTGTACTCAAATTACTAGTCGGTTTAGGGGAAGCTACTTTCTTCCCATAGCTGAGAAGATTCTCAGTTAAATATTTTTTAAATTTATCTACATGGAGCTTAAGACTTGAACTTAGCTGGGAGCTGTGGAGAGGGAGAAAGAAGGAAGAGATGAACCTGCAGGAGACCAGGCGAGGAACAGAAAGAGTAGAGACAGGCAGGAGAGAGAGTGTCGGGGTGGAGAGAAGCAGAGAAGAGCGGGGAGGAGGGGTGGAAGACAAATGCAGGGAGGGAAAGAGGGAGGAGAAAAGAGCCAGACAGAAGGGAGAGAGACAAAGGACAGGGGAAGATGTGGAGACTGGGTTGACACTGACTCAGCCATGTTCCACCTGGGTCCAGACCTGCGGTCCTCCCTCTCCTCCATGCGGGTGTGAACACTCAGCACCCAGACTGCATACAAAAGGACACGTGCACACACACACAAACGCTGATGCACAACCCCCCCCCCCCCCGCCCCTTTGGGCACCACCTTCAGTCTCTGCTGCTGGAGTGGCAGGTTGCCATGGTGACAGTGCCGAATACCACCTGATGGGTGTTAATAGCTCTAGTCTCCAGGAAGTTTCCTTTTCCCTGGTTCTTCCAGGATGGGACTGGGAAGGGCTCTTGGGGCCACACAGGTTACTTCCCTGCCTCCTGGCAGCCCCTTGATGAGGGAAGGCCAGAGGGCTTTGCTTGGCACCCAGAGGGGAGGAGGTGCTGGGTCCCTGAGGCTCTGAGCTGGGTCTAACCACAGCCCCTGCCAGCAGAGGGCTTCTGAAGCACAGGGTCCCTCAGAGGGGTCATCTCAGCGGTGCCATGCAGTCACAGCACCTCCTCTAGGTCACTGCCTCGCCAGAGACTGGCACCCAATTGCAACTCGATAATGGTCTCCGCTCCAGGCTGACCATATTTCCTTGAGACAAACCTGGGACTGGGCCTTCAGGCCCCTCACCAGACTGAGCTGGGAGCAACTCAATTATTCCTTTTGCCCCACATCACATTATTAAAAACGGGACAAAATAGACAGGAAATATGAAAACAAACGGCACTGTCGCGTTTAAAACAGGACGTATGGTCAGCCTCTTCCCCCTGCTGAAGTACAGCGCACCCCGGGCCGGCCAGGGTGAAACCAGGGAGTCGGGCCGGGTGCCCAATTTCAAAGGCAATCACTCGCAGGCAGGAGCAGGTGAGGTTGGCACTGGGAGGTTGGTCCTGAGAGCAGTGCCTCCTTACATTTCACACCAGGGTGGCTCTCTTGCTTGGTCCTAATCCCCTGAGATTTCCACTATCACAACCCTGTTGTTAGGAGAAGTATTATCCTGTCTTCAGCTCCCTGCCTGGGTCCCTAAAGCCTCCACAGGATGAGGATGAGGATGAGGCCGCCCTGAGCGCTGAGCCGCTTGCTGCTGCTGGACCCTTCAGGCAGACACTGCTTCTGGCCCTAGTTTGCTCTTTCTCAGACTTTCTCCATCTCTCCCCGGCTTTGTGCACAGTCCCAGTCTAGACCACATGGGGCCCATGACATCTCTGCTGTCGGCTACCCGTGGGGCCTCCCCCAACTCCCAGCCCATCTCCAGCCCATCTCCAGCCCCTCCTCCTCCAGGAAGGGCCCAGCCTCCCCAAACCCCGGTCACAAATCCCACCATGGACCTTGGGCTTCACACACAAGGGAATTAGCCCCGTCTACACAGAGCCTTCAGGTTCATTCTGCTCCCCGCAGTGGCTTGCGGTGACTTCATTCCAGCAGATTTCAGGGAGCACATGAGCATGTGCACACTTGTGTAGAAGTGAGTGTGTGAGATAGTGTAGAGGTATGTGTGCAAGCCTGGGAACTGTGCAGCCATTCAGAGCCCAAGGATTTCTGGTGCATGAGTCATGGGTTGGGAGTGAAGGTTGGAAAGATAGGCCCATACATCAGATAGCACCTGTGGCCTGCCATGTCCATTCTGCAGCTGGCCTGGCATGTGGTCCCGGGGCATCTGAATATCTGAAGGTGGGGGTGGGGGCTGTCTCTCCCTCCAGACCCCAGAGCAGCTGTTGGATATTTTTAGCTTGCCTGGAGTCCCAGACATTTAAGGACGTGATGCCTGGAATGGGGTGGGAGTGGGGGACAGGGGAGGGACATAAGGGAGGTTCCGGGGCTTTACTCCCTGGAATCTTGGCAGAGTGTTGCATGGGCAGGCAGTGAGATTCGCTCATTCCCCAAGTAGTTTTTATCATGGGCCAGGCACCCTGGGGGGGCAGGGGGCTGGGGACAATGTGCTGAGTGGAGTTGACCAGCTTGCTCCCCTCCCAGAGCTGACATTCTAGGTGGGGAGGCAGAGAGACAGAACATAAAGAAGGAAAGGCTCCTTTCAAATGAATTCCAGAAAGTAAGATGGAATAATGGCATGGACAGTGGCTGAGAGTGGCGGGGGGTCTTCGGCTGGCGTGAGCAGAGACGGACAGGGGGTGACACAGAAGCTGTGCCTGATCAACGAAGATACTCCTGGGGGCCCTGTGGCAAGAACTTTCCATAAGAGGAGAGATGAGATGCCCGTTGCCAGTTCACATCCTTGCTGGATTGTGGACCAGAATGTCTGAAGACAGTCAGGGAGCTAGTGGAGATAAGAGGAGCAGGAAGGCAGATGCTCGGGGAAGGGGGTGGCGGGGAAGACGACGACTTGGTCTTCTGCTCCTGACAGACCAGGAGGTTTCCAGGTGGAGGAGGAGGACGCCCTTCTCCCTTCTGCAAGTGGAACAGTCACATTAACAGGGGACTCGCGGGAGGCCCCTTCCTCCAGGAAGTCCTCTTCGACAGTTTTGGGCCACAGAGGTGCTCCTGGATGACAGAACCACTGGGTTCAGAGTTGGTGGTTCTTGGGATCAGTCCCCGCGGCCCGGCCAGCCACCCGGCCTTGTAGTTCTGGTCTGTATTCATCCACAGGTCCCACTGCTATGTGTCCTCAGCAGACAGACTGGGCTGCTTGTTCTGGCCCTTGGCCCGACATCCTTCAGACCAGAGCAGGAGGGTAATTGACAGCAGTCATTTATTCATCGTCCATTCACTCAGTACACACTCTTTTTTTTAAGCTTTTCCTAGGCGGCAGGCCCTGTCCCTGGTGCTATAGAAACGGTAAATTAGAGCCACCTGCCTGGCGCCTGGTACCCCGGGAGCTCACCTTCCATCTGTTCAGCCCCTCTTGTTTTCAAGACCCAGTTGCACGGTCCAGTCTGCAGGCGGATAAGCCCAAGCCCGGGATGGGGGCCGGGTCCTGCCAAACATCCGAGCCGGACCTGGGCCGGGCCTAGCCCTCCCTGCCCTAGCGCCCCGGAGAGCTTGCGGACACCTGGGTCGCCGCGCCGGGCGGGGGACACATCTGGCTGAACGGGTGCGCGCGTGTCACTAAGACGCTCATTCACCGGCGCAGCTGTCACCATAACAACCAGAGCGAGGGAATCCTGGCGACGGTGGGGGCCGGGGGGCGGGGGCGGCGACCGCGGAGGGGACCGGCGGGGAGGGAGAGCGGCGGCCGGGGAGACCAGCCACCGCGGGCGCGCCCAGCTCGCCCCGCGCTGCACGGAGCCCCGCTCCATGCAGACCCGCCTGCGGGAGGGCGCCACGCACGTCGCCGCAGCGGCCGTCCCCGCGGGCGGGGACCGAGCCTGCCGCCCAGCCGCCGCGCCGCCGGGCAGGCCCAGCCTCTGAGCGCAGGTGCGGGGAGCCCTGACTCTATGGCCCCCGGGGAGCGCGCCGGAGCCCCCGAGCCGTCAGCCACCAGCCGGAACCCGAGCGCCAGCGGGAGCAACAGGGGACCGCGGGGCGCCGCCGACCCCGGCCCCGGGGCCCGCCCGCGGCCCCCGCCCCCGCCGCCGCCCCCGCCGCGGGGCATGGGAGGCAGGTAGCGGCCCGCGCGACCACCCCGCGGCGGGCTGGCCCCGCCGAGGCCCGCGGAAGCGGGGCACCGGGCGGAGAGGCGCGGCCGGCCCGCCCCCGGCCACGGCCCCACCAGGGCCCTCCCCCGGCGGCGCGCGCCGGCGCGCGCTCACACTCGCACACAGGACCTCCGCTTCTGCCCAGCCTGCCGGCCCCCAGCGAGCGCCCAAGCCCCCGGGCCCCGATGCCATGGGGAACAACTTCTCCAGCATCCCCGCTCTGCCCCGAGGAAACCCGAGCCGAGCGCCGCGGGGCCACCCCGCCAACCTCAAAGGTAAAGTGCGGCCGCCGGGGCCAGGGCGCAGCTGGCGGACGGGGGCGCAGGTGGAGCGGCTGGGAGGGGCTGGGAGGGCCCGAGAGGCGCGTTTGGGGGAGAACCGGCAGGTGCCACCTGTTGTGCGGATTTGGAGACAGGACGTGCATCTCGGCTCTCGAGGGCCGGGGTGGTGGTGGTGAAACCCCGGGAGGACCGCGGTCTGCGGGGTCTGCGCAGCTGTCCTGCTGCCCTGGGCGCGTCACTGGGTCTCCTCGGGCGACGAGGCTAGGCGAGCAGGCAGGGGTAAGGAGGGGCCTTAGCCGGTGGGGTTGACAGCGGGGAGTGTGCAGGATGCTCAGGCCCGCCAGCTGCGCTTCTGAAGAGAGGCACCAGTGTTCCTTTCTCATCTGCCAGGTCACCCTGGAGAGACTAGTTGCATTTTCCTTGGGTGGGTCTGAAAAATCCAGAGCTAATTTATGGCAGCCTCAAGACAGGTCAGAGCCATGGCCCCTGGGGTGGTCTGATGCAGCTGAGTTTGTGCGTCCTCAGAATAAGCTTGGTTTCTGGTTCCTCCAAGGCCAGATGACCAGTCTGGACCCTAGGAAGAGGGACGGATAGACTAAAAGCAGAGGGACATTTGCAGGAAGGTTTTGGCTTTCTAAATCGCCTGACTCACCCAGCACCCTGAGGGAGGCCTAGACATGGTGCTAGTCCTGTGCTTCCAGGGCTCTCTTTGACCTTTGGAAGACGTAACTCCCAGACCCACAGACCCCACTGATTCCATCAGGTGGCTACTTTCCTATCACCCACAGATGCGGTCAACACTTACCCTGAGCGTTCTGGTGGCTAAGAGCAAGGAAGGGAGGCCCTTGGGCTTTCTTCACAAAGAACAACTTTCTTCAAGTCTCCCCCTTTCCCCCATTAAGAGGAAGATAACAGCAGTGCCTTTTGACAAAGTATTGAAGTTTACAAAGAAGTTTACAAACACCTTTTCATGGGATCACATCAGCTCTAGTCAGCAGTGCCAATTCTACCCATTTTGCAGTTGAGGAGAACTAAGACTTGTTCCGGAGCCAGCAAGAGGCAGAGCTAGGCTGCCTGTATCTTCCTACTTGAAATGCTGCCCTCTCTTTTGCTGGACAGTTAACCTGCATGACTGGGGGACAGGAGGAGAGACAGGACTAGTGACCTGCTTTCCAATTCCAGCTCTTTCAGAATGTCAGTGCTCCCTCATCTCAGGAAAACCAGTGGGCTTGCTGTGTCTTTTGGGAAATGAACATGGCAGTGCCTGTCAAGAGCCTGTTAAAATATAGTCTTTGGCCTTGTGCTTCCACCTAGAGGAACTGATCCAAAGGAGAGATGGAGATGCAGGCATGTCTTACTCATTAGGGTAGGATGTTCATGCCATGTTTATGCTTGGAAAACAACCCAAATGTCCAGCAATGGTGGTATCGCTTCTTGGTGTAGAGTATTAGGCAATGTTTAAAACGGTATTTTCGAATGCTTGATGGTTTGTGAAAATACTCACAGCCTGATGTCAGCTATAAAAAGCAGGACACAATACTGTAGATTCTAAGATCCCAATTTTGTGAAAAGAAGTGATATCAATATGAAAAACCAAGGAGGGGGGAACCCAAATGACTGTCAAAACAAAATTTTCCAAAGATGAACCAGGTTACCTGTAGGTAATGAGACCACATACAATGTTTTATTTTCTAGATTGTGCTCTTCTCAAACTTAGACAATACGCAGGTGTTACCTTTTTATAATCAGAAAGCAGGTGTACGTATTCATGTGTATGAAGACTGTTTCTGTGATAGCAGGGTGAATAAAGACTGTCTCTGAGTGTTGGAAAAAGATCCCTAATGATAGAGGAACTCACAGCATCATGTGGTTCAACCTCCTCTCTTACAAATGAGCATACTAAGGGACATTTGTAAGGATTTGACCAGAAGGACATACTTACAAGGACATACTTAGGTGGTCAGTCCAGAGAAGGTGGCAAAGCCCTTCAAGGACGTAGCTCAGTTGGGGGCTTGGGGACTTGGTCCTTTAATACTGAGAAAACGCCCCCTGAGAAGGCCCCTCCTTGACTCTAGGGAATCTAGAGAAGGGGTCCATAATGGCCCCTCTTTTTATCTAAAGTTTGACCTTGTGGGGATGTGAGATCTCTGTGCATGGGTGTTGGGCAAGAGGGAGGGACTGGGGGGAAGGTTAAGGCCCTCCCACTCTCTTGCCCCACCTCAGCTTCCTCTTCAGCCTGACTCCCCACCTGCCTGGCCTGAGAAATTCCCTTTATACTGTTCCCTGTGGTTTTTGGGCATCAGTCCTTCTGTGAGAGTAAGCAGTGGAGAAATTCTTCTGCCCTCTCCATCTCTCCCCCTTGCCCATGTCCCTTCAGGTTTGATTTCCCAGAAGCCCCTCTCCCCTGTCCCTGCCCACATGCCATCTGGAGGTAAACCTGAGAATTCTGTTTCTGCTCCTTCCAACCCCGGAATGAGGGACAGTGCGTCCCCATGAAGGTCACCTATGGGAGCTCTCCATCCAGCGAGGAGGTTAACTGACCCTCCTCGTCAGCCTGACTTCTCTCCCTCGAATAGAGCTATCAGCTTTATTCTGTAATTGTTTAGTGTTCTCTCCAAATTTCCTTTTAATTGTGTCAGCATTGACCTAAGTGCCTTCTCTGATATAGAATGTTCACCCAGAATTCCATTCCACTTGCATTGGTGTTGACCTTGGTTCTGGCTCTCATCCAGGACTGTCCACCCAGAATTCTGCTGGGATTTTGTCTATGCTCTAATTCTTATCTGTGTCCATCCAGAAATGTGCTGTGGGACTCCTGATTTTTTTTCTCTCCTTCTATAATTACAATCTCTATTGACCTCTCAGCATTTTAATTAAAGCAACTGGAAGGGAGCTGGCATCATGGAGACCCTCGAACTGATTGGGGATCTCAGGCTGGTCTGCCTGTCAGGCTGACATGACATGAGGTTCCTCCATCACCTGTTGGGTGGTCAGCTTTGGTTTTTTCCTGGAGACCTGCTGACCTCACTCACTGCTGGTGATTTCCACTGGGATCTGAACAGTGTTGGACTAGGACTGCCCAGAGCAGGGGTTCATGGGAAGATCTGGGCTTAGGATCAGCAGACAGTTGTTATGTGCTGGACTCAAAGATGAGGGCCCCTGACATCCCTGGGTAATCACCGAAGATCCACTTGGAAAGGCAAGTCTGAAGGACGGCATGGGGTCAAGTGCTTGGTCGAACTGGGTTGAAATCCTGGATATATGGGCAGAGGTCAGCATGAGGGATCATGGAAAGACGTGAGGAGGACTGGGAAGGAACCGCAGGGACTGGATAGATGGCAAAGGTGTCCTAGGGTGTGGAGAGGAGGGCAGAGGAAGGAACATGTGGCAAAGGCTTGGAAGTGGGACCTTCCAAGGGTAAGTGCGTGCCGATGTTCTCAGAGACAGGCCCAGGTTGCTGGGGCAGGGGGCTCGCCCTCATGGAAACACATGCAGATTGTCATATTCCTTCCCTTGCACTTGACTGCCTCTCTGTTGCAGGAATGGTAGCTAGGAAAGCCTTTCGGAAGGGTTACTCGACCCCTGTCACCCATCAGTGGTCTTGGATCGGCCACCTCTCATCTTTGTTTTATTATAGTCCAATTCACTTACATGACACTCACCATGTTATTTATTTTTTAAAGGAAAGGTGCAGGCAGAAATGAAGGCGAGTAGGCAGGCAGGCAGGAAGACAGAGGAGGAAGAAGCACTTTATGTTATTTTTGTTTACTTGTTCACAATGTTTTTTTTTCCTCCCCAGACCCGAGACTCAAGCCCAAGGGTATGTGGCCTGCGCTCCTTCAGAGGCAGTTGGCCCAACCACCACTCCACCAGGGCGCAACTAAATTTCATCGTTTTAATATTTTAAAGTAAACTGTGTAATGCCATGTAGTACAATGTTGTGAAACCATCACTTCTATCTAATTCCAGCATATTTGCATACTCTCGAAGTAAAACCTGTAGCCATGAGGCAATCACTCCCCATAGCCCCAGCCCTCGCCCCTGGCAACCATGAGTCTGCTCTCTGTCTCTGTGGACTTACCTGCCCAGACTTTACAGGTAAATGGAGTCCTTTATGTTTGCCCTTTTGACTTCATTCACTTAGCATGTTTTCCAGATTCATTTACATGGTAACCCTTATCTTCTTTCCTTTGCTGCTGTCAAATAGCTCCCCACTGGACAGCTGTGCTACATTTTGCTTATCCGCAACTCGCTTCATGGGTACTTACCGTTTCGACCCTTTTAGTGTCTGTGAATGTTGCTGCTGTGAATATTAGTGCAAAGCGTTTCGTTGGAGCACTTTTTTGCAATTATTTGTGGGTAGCTACCTAAGAGTGAACTTTTCATCTTTAAAAGTTGGAACTTCTGCAAGTGGACATTTCACAAAGTCGCTGGTCACAACAGCCACTGGGAGACTGTGGCCCTCCAACTCTGGCTGGGTGAGATGCCTGCCAGACACCTGTTGTTTTCAGAGTCCTTTCCAGAGGCTTCCGGCCAGCAGAGTCTCAGGTTGACCAAGGGGCCAGAGTGAGCTGCAGGTACTTGTCTGTAGACCCTGAACTTGCTTCCTGTTTTCTGAGCATGAGGGCGGGGTGGGGGGAGGGCCGGGGCTTGGTGCTGGACAAGGACCTGGACAAGGAGGAGGGCTGCCTGCTGGCCTCGTCAGCCACCCCTAGACTTCAGAGACGCTGGACCGAGACAGCCCCCTTGCATGCCTGTTGATTTTGAGTTCAGTCGGACCTGTATTGTTAATAGTAATATTTACAATAGTTACCATGTGCTGGACATACCGTGCTCAGTATTTACATGTAGATTATTTTCGTTAATATCTACCTGGCAGTCTACTGAGGGAGGTATCATGGTCACCATTTCATAAATGAGTCTTCATAAAGAGACTCAGAGAGGTTAAGTAGTTTATTCCAGAGCACACGGTTAGTAACTGATGCAGCTGGGATGGGAGCCCAGATCTCCCTGACTTTGTCATTTACTACTGTGACTACCATACCATACCCCATAGGATTTGGTCATAGTGGGTTCTGTCTTCATAGTGGGAAAGTGGGGAGCAGTCTCCTATTCTCTGGACAGAGACCATGGTGTTCTAGATGCTTCTCAGCCCCCTGCAGGTCTGTGGCCATGTAGATCCATTAACTGGTCATCAGAAGTTTGTTTGGGCCAATATTTCTCAAAGTGAGGTTCTCCCACTGTCTGCATCAGCATCAGTATGTCTAAAATGTCTGGCCTCCAGGCCCGACCCACTGTTTCAGAACGTCTCGGGGAGGGGCCGCTAAACCTGTGTGTTCAGCATGATCCCCACCTCACTCTGACATATCCCAAGGTCTGAACTATCAAGGTGGCGGGGCTTCAGAACAGCCCCGCTCTTCTGCTCTTAGAGTTGGCGATCAGGCTTCTCAGAGAAGGGCGCCTGCAGTTGGGTGGAGAAGATCTTGAGTGGACCTACCAGGACATGTTGGTGCGGGCATGGCAGCAAAGTCATGGAGGTAGGAAAGTGGGTTCTGCAGGGACAATGAACAGCCCGGTCCTGCTGGGATGTGGGCCTCCAGTGTGGAGATGAACAGGTCAGTCTTTGAAGGCAGGCTGGGACCAGAGCTTGCAGAGCCTTGGACATCAGAATGAGCAGTTTAGATTTTATCTTGTAGGCAGTGGGAGCCATGCATGGCTTCTGAGCAGCGGTGTATAGTGATTTCATTTGAGAAGAAACAGCAGCAGCAATAAAAGAAGAACAAGGGCTGGGGGTGGGAGAGGAGGGAGTTAATCATCTTGAGAAGTTGATGGAAGGAAGCAGCAGGGTTTCTGTCCCAGGTCAAGCTGGAAGGACTGGGTGGGACAGCCAAGCTGACAATCTCATCTAGGTGTCCCCTGGGTGAATCGGGACGCACCTGTAATCAATGGTTATGACCAGTAGGACTTTTGCTCATCAGGGGAAAAATAAGAGTGTTTTAGAAGCTGAGTGCCGATTCTGAGCACTATACTAGGTACATTCTTTTTTTTTTTCTTTTTTTTAAAGAGGAAGGCAGGCAGGAATGAAGGCAGCAGAAAGCAGGCAGGAAGAAAGAGAGCAGAGGAAGAAACATTTTATTGATTTAGTTGTTCTCCCGACCCCAGGTCATGAACCTGAGTCCTTAGTCTGTATGTGAACTGCACCCCAGGCGTGGGCTTAACACCTGAGCCACCAGGGTGTGCCTAGGTGCATTCTTGTAGGTGAATTCACTTATTTTCCCAGGATATGCAAGGTAGGTATTACAATTCCCTTTTGAAAGGTGAGAAAATTGAGACTAATGAAGATTAAGAAGTCTGTCCAGAAATACTGACCTAGGAACTGGCATAACTGGGATTTCTACCCAGACATCAATGCCCACAGGGGGAAAATTGATCTTGAGGGGAATTTCTGCATGTTGGGGACTCTCTTTACTCTCTTTACCCTCTGGGATGGCATGTACCCACTTCTAAGATGTGCACGTTGAAGTCTGGGCATTGGTTCTTAATCACAGAGTCCAGGATGGAGGCAGTAAGGCAGTAACAGGAGAAAGAGTGGGGAGAGAAGAGGGCAGGTGCTGGGCATTGCCGGGGGTGCCAGCATTGCCTCCACCCTGTTGTGCAGCTGCCTGGGCCTATTTCCTGTTGGTTTGTGGCTCCCTCTGCACTGGTCCTGCACACACAGGGCCTAGAGGCTGGGGGCTGCTTCTCATTGAGCTGGTTGCTTTGGCAACTCTGGGCAGGTTGCAAGTGGTCTCCTTGGTAACGCCTGGGAAACCTGCCTGCAGGATGGAGGGAAGTGGCCTGGCCAATAGGCAGGCTGGTGGCTCAGGCAGAGCTGGACTAGGCTGCTGAGACCCCAGGCCTGTGAGGAGGGTCAGGCTTATGGAAGAGCCTGTTGCCCAGTCCCCAGCAGGCCAGAGTCCAGAGGCCCTGTAGGGCCTGGGGGGCCTGCCTGATGAGCCCAGAGATGCTAATGGGCCAGCCCAGGAAGTGGGAGGAGAGGGGAGTGAGGGAAGAAGGGGAGAGAATATAGCTTCTGAATGACAGATCCAGCTCCAAGGTTGATTAAAAGATGCTTATCAGAGGTCATTACCCAGATCCTGCTGTTTCTGGAATAAGCAGGTGCTGACGCCTGTGGGGTGGGGGTGGGAGTGACATAGAGAAAAGATGGGAGAGGAGGAGGAGGGAGCTGACGGGAGTCACGGGAAGCAGGTGGGAGGCACGGCTCTCTCTGCAGCTAGAACGCTGGGCTGGGAGCTGAAGTTCCGCTGGGGTGAGAGATGGAGTTCCTGGGATACGTAATGGGGAGCTTACTCCATCATTGAACAAATCATCCCATGGGCCAGATGTTCTAGGAGTGTGGAGGCCGCGGCACACAGAAGAGCGAGTGCGCGCCACCGCTTAACGTCCCTCCAAAATGACAAATGAGCAAATGAATAAAAATGAAATCGAATATGAGAATTATTGCCCACATACCACGTGCTAGAGCCTCCACTGAGCTCTTTACACGTATTCTCTCATTTAACTTTTGCAACAGCCATTTGAAATGAATATGGTTACTAACCCTAGTGATCATGGGGTAAACTGAGACGAGAGAGGGTGAGTAAGCTGCCCAAGGTCACATGACTGGTATGAGGCAGAGCTGGGATCCTAGCAAAGGTCTCTCTGATTTTGCATTAACCTCATCCCCCACCCACCTGCCAGAAACATCTTTGCTTATTTAGTGGTTCATTTTTGGTTTTTCACGCCAGCCTCCGGTCTTGAACTCAGGTCCTTGGGCTGTATGTGGTTTACACACCAGCGTCTCAGCCACTTGAGCCACAAAGGGTGCACCTTTTTTTTTTTTTTTTTTTTATAATAAAACTTGGAATTTTGAAATGTTTTAGATTTATAGAATTTGTACAAAACAGTGCAGAGAATTTCTGTATACTCCATGCCCAGCTTCCCTCAGGATAAACATCTTACCTTACTCTGGAGCTCTTGTGCCAATAAATGACCCAACCTGGCTACACTGTGACTGAATCATTTCCACACTTCACTGAGATGTCCTCTTGTCCCCTAATGTTCTTCTTCTGTGCCAGGATCCCAGCCAGGACACTGCATTGTCCTGCAGGTCACCATGTCATGTACTTGTCATGTTTTCTTAGGCCCCTCTTGGTGGTGACAATTTCTTACACTGTCCTTGGGTTCGATGGCCTTGGCCCTTTGAGGAGTGCTCGAGGTATTTTGCAGCCTCTACGGGGTGTGTCTCGTGTTCTCACAATTAGATGTGGTTATGGGTTGAAGACAAAGGCCATAGACAAGGGCATTTTCGTCACGTCCTCCTACCAGCATGACTTCCCTCTGTTGATGTTGACCTTGGGGGGTCTGGGAAGTTTCTTTGAGGAGGGGGTTGTCTTCATGCGCCCCAAAGGAGTGCTCCTGGCATGTTGGGCGTGAAGATGGCCGTTTAACATCCTTAATCTCTGCCGGCAGCCACCCCAAGTATCACGGTGGCGTTAGAAGCACCCATACTTTTAGAGGCACCCGTGCGGGAGCGGTCGCACCGCTGAGGACGCAGCACTGGGCACGGAGGGCAGTGAGCAGTCCTCCTGGGACATCTCCATGTCCCTGTGCTGGGGGTGCTCAGGGCGAACTTGCTCCCCAGTATGCAGGCAGAACACAGCAGCACCCTCCCCGCTCAGGCCAGGCAGCTGTCACCAGGAAGGCCTGCAGTGGCTGCCGCTTTGCTTTCCTGTCCAGGGAAGCGGCTTGTGGTCACCCAGGCAGCGTGGGCAGCAGGAGGAGAGGGGATCTTGTCGCGGTGAAGGGAAAGAGGGTGGGAGGGTGTCGGCTGGCTCCCCTGCATGGCTTTCTTTGCCTCGATTGCCGCCAGAACGCCCTCCTGGAGGTTGGGGTTGGGACAGGAAAGGGTCACTGCCAGAGAAGGTGCTGCTCCTGACTTTCCCCTTCATCGTGCGGCCATGGCTTGCTTGGCATCTGCTGAAAGGTCAGTCCTCCTTAGGCGGGCAGCTGTCTGTGTGCCTGGGGGAGATGTCGGTGCCCCTGAAGGTGAGAGGAGGAGGCACTTTGCCTGACTGGAGGAGCGGGCAGCTGCAGGGGTGCCATGAGCCCCGGGCACAGGGCTGGCAGGGCGAGCTGGGAGCTGGGCGCTGGCATCGCCTGGCCCAGCCTCCTCGGGTCAGACGTCAGGCGCACAGGGCGCTCCCCGTGTCTGCTCTCTTTTCCTTTCCTACCCTGGTCTTCCCAGCAGTGGCTCCTTGGAGCACGTTCGTCCTGTGGGGAGAGGATTGCCATGCCTGTGGGCCTCCCACCTGAGCCACCAGAGTCAATATTTACTGCAGCAAGCCTTTTGTTCCGCCTCCTTTCTTCCCCAGTCTGGGGTCCTCAGCCAGCTGGCTTGGTGACAAGGAGTCTCAAGGGTCGGGCCTTGTAGAATGATGCTCTCAGGGGTGACAGACACCAGAGTGGGAGGAATGCTCATCTCAACAGTGATGGGGATGCCGCCTGCTTGGAGTACGCTGTCCCCAGGGGAGAAGGACGTGAAGTACAGAGTGACAGGCTCTCTTAAATGTCCCAGAAAGCTCTGGGCGAGAGAGCCACAGGATGGGTTTGGGCGGGAACTGCTGGAGTTGTCCAGGGAAGAAAGGGGTGCGCCTTTACCAGGGTGGGCCAGGGGCCACGTGGATTGTTTGGGGAGCTCCTTCAGCAGGTTGGCTGGACACCTGTAGGTGAACAGGGAGGCACTGGGCTGCTGCTGAGGGTTCTGACTGTGGGGCAGTGGTCAGCACCCAGGTACTTGAACTTGGAGGAGCTGGGAGGGTGGGCCTGGTGGGAGATCCATGGTGTGCACAGTGATGTGCGGCTCTTCCAGTAGGAGTCACAGCCTTGGGGTCTTAGAGCCCAGTTGGTGGAACTGTCCCTGGGCCCTTGGCTCCAATCCTACCCGCCTGGGTCATCATCAATAATTAATGTCCCCTCTGTCTGTCACAGGTGGCTCCCCAGTGGGGCAGAGGCAGCGCCCTGGCACCTGGTTCCTGCTGGCCCTCCAGCCAGAGCCTTCATTCTGATTGTCAGGCTTTCTCTGTTGGTTTTGCCTAGCCCCAGGGGCCAGTTCTCAGCAGGCGCACACGGACCATGATAGGTGGCCATAAATCAGCCAGAAAGGCCAGGGCTGTTCTGGCCTTCCCAGAGTTGAAATCAAAGCCCTAGCCTCTCACCTTGGGACTCAGAACTTATTAACTGATTAAACTGTCAGGAGACAGCTGTATAGTAAAACAGAATGCAGAAAAATGAGCTGAGAAATGAGGTAGCAGGCGGGAAAGGGGAAGAGAGGAGAGGAGAGAGAAAAACTGTTTGTTTAGGCTTCAGGGCTTGGAGACTTTTCAGGGGGCTGTGTCCCTTGCATTTGAATGGACTAAACAGTCCCTTCTGGCTTTCTCCTCTGGGATCTTATTCAGTTCCCATGACAAGGATTCATAGCCCCCGGTTTACAGAGGAGAAATGGAGGCTTAGCCGGTCATAGAATGTGAAAGTATGTGCTTCTGAATCTTGTTCCAGCCTCCTTCTGGGCCTCTTCATGAGACCCTTTCTAATCAGCCTTCGTTTGACACCCTCAGTGAGCACACAGCCCATCTTGGGGATGTAGATCAGCAGGACCGAGCCTCCTGTCTGGGAGCCCATGGGACTTTCCTCCAGCTTCCAGGAGGCAGAACTTGGACCAGATAGAGTGCCCACCCCTGCCCGAGGCAACAGATTCTCTCTTGGTCCCCATTCCTATTGCAGGAAGCCCCTCCTTTTCTCCTAGCTTGTTTGTGGAGTAATTGACAAAATGATAAGGTAGTGAAAGTAGACCACATGATGCCCTGATAGATGTAAACATTGTGAAATCATTCTCACATCCAGTTAATGAGCATATTCATCTCACTTAGATTTTGTTTTCGTCAGAATTCTTTTAGCACATTTCAGATACCTAATTAGTATTGTTAACTATTATCAGCATGCTGTACATTAGATGCACAGTACTTATTTATTTTATAATAAAGATTATACTCGACTAACCTCGTCCCACTTCCCTGAACCCCCTAGTCCTGGGCAACCTCCACTTGACTCTGTTTCAGTGGGGTCAACTCTTTGCTATTTTAAATTCCACATGTAAGCGACACTTTATAGTATTTGTCTTTCTCTGACTTACTTCACTTAACATCATGCCTTCAGGTTCATGTATCCAGATGGCAGGATTTTCCTCTTTTTTATGACTTAATTCCATTTATACATACATTTTCTTTGTCCATTCATTCATCAACAGACTCTTAGGTTATTTCCATATCTTAGTTATTATGAGTAATGTAATAAACATGGGAGTACAGATGGTTCTTTGAGGTAGTGATTTTATTTCATTGAGATATGTACCTAGAAGTAAGATTGCTGGGTTAGATGATAACTCTGTTTTTAATATGATGTTAAAGTTAGTTTGCAATATTTTGTTGAGAATTTTTGCACCTATATTCATCCAAGATATTGGTCTGTAACTTTATTTTCCTGTAATGTCCTTGTCTGACTTTGGTATCAAAGTAATGTTACCCTTGTAAAATGAGTTGAAAATTGTTCCCTCCTCTTCATTTATTGGGAAGAGTTTGAGAAAGATTGATATTAGTTTTTTAAATGTTTGGTAGAATTCACCAATATAGTCAGATGGTCCTAGACTTTTCTTTGTTGAGAGATTTAAGAAAATTTTACCCAGCAAAGCTGTCCTTCAGAAGGAAGGAGAGATGCAGATATTCCCAAACAGGAGCTGGAGGAATTTGTAAATCCTAAACCTGCCTTACAAGAAGTGCTAAAGAATGTGAATTTTGACATATAAACAAAACTTAGGGGGACAGTAAAAAATGAGCTTTCGTATGCAAACAAAGTTAAATTGTTATCAGATTAAAATAGACTGTTGTGATTGTAAGATGTTTAGTGTAAACCACGAAGCAAAAAAACAATACACGCACAAAAGAGGATGGAATGAAAACATACCAACATACAAAAATCATGAAGTCAGAAGGGAGATAGTAAGAGAGGAAGAAAGGAAAATTTAATTTACAAAATGTCAGAAAACAAAACCAAACAAAAATCATAATGCCAGAAAATAATTAAAATAGCAATAGTAAGTTCTTACCATTCAATAATTCTTTAAATATACTCTAAATTCTCCAATCAAAAGACAGAGTGACTGATTGATAAAAAAATAACAAAACCCAACAAACTACTCAACTATAGGAGATTCACTCCAGCTTAAAGACATATATAAGCTGAAAATGAAGGGCTGGAAAAAGGTATTTCACGCAAATGAAAATCGAAAGAGAGCAGGAATAGTATCAAACAGTATAGACAAAGTCAAATGCTGTAATAAGACACAAAAGATTATTATCTAATGATAAAGGGGTCAGTTCATCAAGAAGGAATAGCTATAGTAAGTATGTATACATCCAATATCAGAACATTTACTTATATAAAGAAAATATTAACAGATCTGAAAGGAGAAATAGTAGTAAAATAATAGTAGGACACTTGAATTCTATAGTTTCAACAATGGATAGATAATCGAGACAGAATATTGATAAGGAAACATTGGACTTAAACTACACTTTGGACTAAATGGACCTAACAGACATCTATAGAACATTTCATTAAGCAGCAAAAGAATACATTTTCTTCTTGTGAACATGGAATCTTCTCTAGAGATCATATGAATGCCACAAAAATACTTAAGAAGTTTGAAATCATATCAGATACCTTTTATGACTATAGTGATGTGGAACTAGAAATCAAAAACCTGAGGAAAACTGAAAAATTTACAAATATATGGATATTGAGCAATATATTCCTAAACAACCAATGTATCAAAGAAGAAATTCAAAGAGAAATAAAAAAAGCTGGAGACAAATGAAAACGGAAACACAATACACCAAAACGTATAGGATGCAGCAAAAGCAATTCTAAGAGGGACACTTATAGCAACGCATGCTTACATTAAGAAAAAAGAAAGAACTCAAACAAACAACCTAATTTCACACCTCAAGAAACTAGAAACAGAAGAACATACTAAGATCAGGAGAGTGGGAAAAAAAGAACAAATTAAGCCCAAAGATGGTAGAAGGAAGGAAGCAACAAAGATCAGAGTTGAGATAAATAAAATATAGGCTAGAATGACAATAGAAAAAGATCAACAAAACTAAGATGGTTTTCTAAAATGATAAAGTGACAACTTATGGGTGGATTAATAGAGAGACAAATAAGAAACACAAGAGAAGACATTATAAATGATATCACGGAAATACAAAGGATCATAAAAGACTACTGTGAACAATTATATGCCAACAAGTGGGCATATATAAGATGCGGACACATTCCTAGAATCATAAATCAACCATGACTAATTCATGAAGAAATGTAAATCTGAGTAGACCAATAGTAAGGAATCCTTCTAGTTTCAGTTCAGAGAGAGTCTGACTAGTGCCTGATGGGTACAGATGAGATTTTTCCTCTCTTGGGTTAGGACAGATGGCAGATCCTCTGGAGTTGAGGAGACCAGTCAGACACCAGACTCTAATGTGGAGCCAAGACAAAGAGGAAGTGGTGGGATGAGACTGTGAGTGACCAGGATGCCACTCATGGAAGTTTCTGCATCAGAGAGCAGCCTACCTAGATAATGGGGCTTTGTTAATGTGTGGTTCCTTTTGGTTCTGTCATTGCAAAGTGTGTTTCAGGAAGTTTGGGTTTCCTTACCTGATCCCCAAGTTGAGTTGTATTAAAGAAATAAAGTATCAGTGGAGTCTGGATCAAGCACGGAGAAGAATCTCCCAAGATTCAGGACTTATTATGAGAGAGAAGGTTTATAGTCCGTGGCTAAAGTTCTGTTCCCAGGATGTGAGGTTCCATTTTGGTGTGAAGGAACCATTTCTGTAGGTAAGATTCCAACTTGCTATCGAGGTGCCTATTTTGGGGGGTTTGAGTCTCACGCTTGTGTGAGGGTTCTATTCCTAGAGGGGAGTTTCCTCTTCAGGGTCCAGATTTAGTGATTATAGTTGATCTTTGAATCTTGGGGCTGAGTCCATTTATACTTTTTTTTCTGTTATAGAATTGGGCTGAGAGTCCCTTCTTGGTCTTAGGTTTGATTTTGATGGTGAAGGTCTTGTGCCCTGGGAGGAAGAGAAGAGCAAGAATACCCCGTTCTCTTTCAGAGCAGACTTTCCAAGACCAACAGCTGAAGAATGAGTCACCAGACCCAGAAACTGGTATCTGTGATACCCGGGTTCTAGCCCTTGTCTGGACTTGAGACCAAAGATAAATAATTTGCAAGCTTTAGGTCTCTGGCTGAAAGTTTGAACAGTGGTGCTGACTCACAAAACACTGTCCAAGCTTACTTGATTCTCTCAAAACAACACTAACTAGGCACCAGTGGCCATCACTCATGAGTCAAATCCATGATGACATTCCTCAAGCCACCACAGGCACTGCCAGCTTAGTCCAATTAGTGCCACTCATATCTTAACTTGTGCTGAGGGACCCCTGGGGTAAGACAGCACACATCGAGCGGGATATGTTCACTCTGGGTCCCTAGGGCTTGGCATGTGGTTCTGGTGGGTAGGCGGGAGCTGGGTTGGATTGGTCCAGCATCTTCCCTCCCTGGTGGGTCAGCAGTGGGCACAGACATGCTATAAACCTGTGTCCATAGGGGACTGGCTTTTCTCCTTGTGCTCTGCAGCATGACTGGGTGCCCAGGGGTTGTGTCCTCTCATTCCCAGCCTGACTAGCATCCAGCTGAGGAACACGTCCGTCTCTATGGGGCCATGTCCTCCTCTTCTCTTCCATTTCTTTCCCAGGGACTTCAGTGTGGATTCCCCAGGTGGTTGGGGGAAGTCACGTCTATTTTGTCTGTCCTGGGCTTTCAGCTTGTGCCTCTCCTGTCCTGGATCTTGTTCCAGATCTCTGAGAGGTGACTGAGACAGGTGGTCGTGACCCTGTTTTCTGGAGGAGCAACCTGAGACCCTGTTGGGTGGACTTTCCCAAGGCTCCCTCAGTGTTGCCCGACCCCACTTGCAGAGTCACACAGTTGGCCGGGGGCCTTGAATTGGGCAGGGTGGTGGGGGGTGTTCCTGCCTCATGGCCCAGTGGCCTCCACCTACTCCTTCCACAAATGGACTTCCTGCCTCAGAAATGCTTCTTTTTTCTGACCACATGGTTAGAGCAGCGAATGGTTCAGAGCTGCTGGGGTGAGACCACATAGGAAATTTCTCACTCAGGACAATTTCTCTAATATTCCAGAGGCACTTCTCTTTTGGGACATTGCTCCTTCTCTGTGGCCCAGGAAGCACAGGTATTTTAGAAGATGGGCAGTTTTCGCCATCATCAAGTCTAGCCCATGGATGGAGGGATAACCCCCCAAGCCCCATTCTTCAGACCTGGTTAGTCACATGGGAGGCTGAGGAGCCTGGGGGTCCTACTGGGCTCTGGAAACCAAACACAGACATTGAATTCTGGCGTGGCCCAGCAGGCCTCTGGGCCAACCAGTCGTGCCTGGAGTCGGAGGTGAGGGGAGAAAGCAGGCAGGCTAGATGCACTGTGGCTGGGGCGCTGGCCTGTGCCAGCTGGAGCCAGAGGTTCAGCGTCTCCATACCCGGTTCCTTACGTGAGACAGTGCTTGACCAATAGTAACTGCATGACAAATATCAGTTTTGTTGTTGTCTTAGGCTCAACATTTAGGTCCCAGCTTAGACAGCACTTCCCAGAGGGAGCTGTCCCTGACCACCCAGCTAGGTTCCATGCTGTCTGCTCCCACCACTGCCCACCATAACTCTGACCTTTCCCGTCATCAGAGGCTTTGACTTCTCAGTATCTTTTCTTGCCTGACTTGCCTCGATGGTCTCATTACCTCCAGTGCCTGGCACACACAATTAAACATTTGACAAGTATTTTGAAATGAATCTCAAAATGGGTTGTTTCTGGAGAAATCAAACTTTTTTTCCATGGGCCTTTTAGGGCTGTTATAGCCCATTTTCTTTTCTTGGTTGAAATGACATTTCCTGAATACCTGATTCTGGGACCAGAGGAGAAGATGAGCGCATTTTGCATCTGTTGGCTCATTCATTCATTCCCTGAAGGATGCTTTCCAGCTGCCAGGCCTCATGTCAGCTGCTGGGGACAAACATGGCACCTGCCTTCCTCGCCTTTGTGGTGCTGATCACTTGGGCCGAGGGAGGTCAGGGGAGATGATGGTGGTCAGCCAGACTGAGTGGAGTCAGGGAAGGTTCCAGGAGGAGGCACCTGTTCTGAAGAATGGTGGGGGCAGAGATAGATGGCTTTCCTTTGGAGGTGGGCAGGGAACAGATGGAGAAGATCAAGTTCCCTGTGCATGGCGGTGAGGCCAGACTGATCAATGACAGTGTGCTTGAGGATGCAGGGGCCTTGAGTATCAGGTTGAAATGGATTCAGAGGCTGTGGGTACCACTCATCCTAGCTGGACCATCCAGCTGTGAGTGACCGGGAGCTGGTCACGGCACTTCCTAGTGTTTGCCTTTAAGGTGGGAACTTTGATGGCTGCCCCTTGGGTTTGTAAGAACACAGGAAAAGCACTTTGAGACCAGAGATGGCCCCGCTGGTGAAGGAATGGAGGGCCAGGGCTTGGCTGGGCTGGAGGGGAGGTATACCTACAGGGCTGGCCTGTGTGGGGAAACAGAAGGTGCTTTAAGTGTCTGTTTTGTAAGTAATGAGATTCATATCTCAGGTTTGTGGTGTCAATACTGCAGGAGCAGATGGGGCTGCTGGGAACCAGATGATTTAGGGTCCAGGGGCTGAGGCGTCCCTTTCCTCCCGCTTCCCTTCTTCCTGGCCTCCCAGTCATGGCGGCGGGGGTAGGGTGGGAGGGAGGCTCTTTGGTCGCTGCTGCCTCCCTCTGCTGGCATATCTCTCTCTCTCTCTCTCTCTCTCTCTCTCTCTCTCTCTCTCTCTCTCTCTCTCTCTCTCTCTCTCTCGCTTTCTGTCTCCCTCTCTCTCTACCGTCTCCTTGTCTGGTTCTTCTCATCTCAGCCTCTGAAGACACAAAGGACCACTTGCCCCTCCATACAGTACCCCCAGGCATGCGCCCCTTGGTTCATTACCTGTCTGCCCTCCTTTGCTACCCGTTGAGACCCCCTCCTTCCCCAGTGGCCCCTTGTCAATGCCCCCACCTCCTTGAGTCCGGCACCCCGCCCAGGCCTGCTGAGCCTCTCCCCTCCCCCGGGCCTCAGGGGAACGCCATTGCTCCAAGACAATCGTTTTTTCATTTTTAGTGCTTAACGCTGTGAATGTGAATATCTGTTTAGTCTTGTCCAGCTGACATGACCCAGCTGGAGCCGGGCAGGAGCTCTGCTATAGGTTCTCCTATTTGGAATGAAATCCAGTGTTTTTCACTGAGAGGCAGTAGGGGGCTGTGTAGGGGTGCAACTGAGCCCCTTCCCCAGGATGTGGCCTGGGTGACCCCTCCAAAGATGACCCAGGTGTTGGTGACACGGAGGCTGGTCTCCGGAGATCAGACACACCAGTGTCTCAGGGATGGAGAGGCCCCGGGGTCATGTGGTCCTACTGTGCGCTGTAACAGAGGAGAAACTGAGGTCTGAGAGCAGGGCTCTTCCTAGCATCACAGGGCAAGGTGAAGCAGAGGGGACCTAGAACCCAGGCTCGGGGTCCTCAGCTCTCCGTGCTGTGCCAGGGCACCTCTGGTCTAGGAGCTGGTGGCATGGTGGAGTGTGGCTGGGAGTGGCCTGCATTGGACACCTTCCAAGGCTTGGGGGGCGGGGCGGGGGGAAGCAGCACACAGAGGCCTGGGGAGGGAGGGCAGGAAGGGGCCTCAGGAGTGAGGGAAGTGGGAGGAGCGGGTACGGAGAAGAAGGGAGAGAGGTGACCCAGGGAGCTGGGTTCTGGTCCCGACTGGCCTTCTCTGGTCTCCATCTTCCCGGCCTGTCCCAGAGTCTCTCTTTGTGCTTCTCGTAGGCTATGCCTGGATGAGCCAAGGTCAGTGGTGTTTCTTCCCTGTGATGCTGTGCAGGCCACCTCACTGGGCAGGTGACTGTCCCTCTCTGCACCCTGGTTTCTCTTCCTTTTAAGCAGAGGTGTGGACTTTTCATGAATTCTCTCCATGGGCATGAGCTTGGGAGCAGAGCTTGGGTTCCGGTCTGACTTTGGACACTTACTAGCTGAGCTGCTAATTGTGGGCAGAGACTTCCAAACCCAGGGGCTCTAGGAGAACAGTGAGGGCTGCTGCAAGGGAGACATGAACTCATGTATCCAAAACATCTGCACGTGGGTGCCCAGTGATTCGAGTGGGCTGTGGGCAGGAAGCAGGCAAGCGTGGTGGCCACTGAGCCCGGCCAGCCTTGGGGCCTTCTTCCCTAGCGCTCTCCTAACTGCAGCTCAAAAAGCAGCCTTTGCATGTTTAGATATGGTTTCTTTTTAAGAGGAAGTTCCCTCATTTCAGATCCTTTAAAAAGAACTTCTCACTGTTTTCTCAGAGAACTCACAGGTGGGTCATAGGAAGCGATCCCTGACTGGTGCAGGAATTCCTGAGCTGGAGGAGAAAAGAGCAGTGTTAGAAAGTGCAGGCTGGAGGAACCCTAATGAGCAGGTCCCACTGCTGGGAAATGAGGGCAGAGACAGTGCTTTGTTTACTATGAACATTCCATTCACTGTTCTTTGAGCAGTAGCACTGCTACTATTATCCAGGGCTGTTTATAAAGGTACATTGAACTTCTGCTTCTACACTGTGCGTGAGGTACTTGTTTACAAAAGAGCATCTCGTTGTCAAGGCCAAACTACCACCTAGTGAAACATTAAACTTAAAAGCCAAAGGAGATGATGAATGGGCCACAGTCCACACAGGCCTGGGCGTCTCTGGGCCGTGGGAACCCGTGAAGGTTTTACGTTTGCTTTTTGGGGTAGATGAGTCTGGCTGCCCTATGGAGCATGGAGCTAATAGGGTCGAGAGGGAGCAGGGAGACCAGTCATGGTGGAAGTTTGGCTGTTTGACCCAACGATGGCTGTGGTAGAAGAGGGGCAGGGATGCACTGGGACACATTGGGGACACATTCAGGAGGTGCACTTGGCAGCACTGGTAAAGCGTGTTAGGGTTCGGGAGGGACAGGCAAGAATCCAGAGGGTCCCCACATTTTCAGCTAGTTGGGAGGACATGACTCCATCAGAGCCTAGGCAGGAGAAAAGGATTTGCGGGGGTGATGGAGGGTTGACTTTTGGGATGCGTCAGACGAGCCCTAAAGCATCCTGGGGGAGACGTTGGGTGGGGAAACGTTGGGTGGGCAGCTCCATGTGTGAGCTTGACGCTCAGGGGAGAGGTCATGGCCGTGACCTGTTGTCAGCAGTGGGTGCACTTAACCCTGAGAAGGGTGAAGGGTGGACAGAAAGAAGCTGAAGGAGCAATTGTAGGGGCGTGAGGAGAACCAAGAAAGGACAGAGACCAACAGAGACCATGGCGGGAGGCATCTCCTGGTGGTGCTCAGAGCTTAAAGTGCCTCCAGATCCTCTGGTAGTTTGGAAAAATGCGGGTTCTTGAGACTCAGCTCTAGATTGTCTGGGGTGGGTTCTTGGGATCTGCTTTTTAAAACAAGAGTGTCAGGCAAGACTGGTAGAGAGATCGATGGCCCATCCATCAGGAGTGATGTGCCTGGGGTCGGTCAGGTTCGGTTCAAGTTTTGACTTTTGGGTTTTGACCTTGGGTGGTTTCTGCCAAATATCAAGTTTCGTTTTTTTCAAAATCACTTCCTAGGGCAAGTTGTACGGGTTAAATGAGGTCATCACTGTAGTGGCAGGACTCAGGACCTGGTAAGAGCTCAGTAGGTATTTCTTCTTTAGTAGCAGAGGTTTGAAAACAATGAGCAATACGACAGGGCAGGCCGCTGACCACATGAGCTGGTCAACCAAGGGGCCTGTTTCTATGGGAGAACGCCCCTGCCCAGCACCTGCCTCTTGACTGAGCTGGTTCCAAGTGTCCATCCCCAACATGTCTTGTCTTAGTTGACAGACTGGGGCTCCTGGCTCATCCAGTCAAGCTCACAAAGATGCATGGATCGGATCAGAAGTCAGTTTCCTAGTGAGAAACTTACAGTCCAATGCCCTGGACACTGTCACCACACTGGCACCTTCTCCCCCGGAGGGAAGCTCCTGGAATGCTGGGTGATCTTGACATCCGGCCAGGAACGTCCTCTGAGAACTTAATGTCGTTGGGTTCTGCATCCTGCCCAGGCCACTTTACCAACAGAGAAATGACTGCTACGTGGACCCAACAGTAGGCTAGACTGGCGAGGCTCCCTCTCCTTAGATGTGCTCACAGGGGTCCCCCAACAGCTTGCCTTAGCGCTGCCCCCTTCTCCTGATTCTTTAGCATCTGATGAACATCCTTCCATTTGTTAGTATCTCCAGTCAGGTCCTTGTGTCCATCAGGTTAGCGGGGGTGGTGGGGTTTCATCTCTTGAGGGTGACTTTCCATGCTCTGGTCCATAACCAGCCGATTTCATGGACTGAAATGCAGGGAAAAGTCATTGTCAAGTGCCACGGGGGCACCTCATTGTGGCCCCTCCCCACTAATGCCTACACAGGGCTTCAAGAAGGAGTGAGTGAATTCATTGTTGGCACCACTCTACACAGGAGGACTTTGTAGCTTTTGATAGTATGAGGCACTGTGATGAGAAATGTCCACCATGTTGTGAAGAGAAAAAGACAAATTGTATGACAGTGTGCATAGGACGATCCTATCTGTATTTCAAATATTATGTTTTTCCTTTTCCCTCCTCCCCTCCTCTCCTTTTTTCTTCTCTTTTTCCCTTTCCTCCTCGCTCCCTCCCTTCCTTCATTACTTTTACTATTTGTTCGGTGCCTACCATGTGTTCTAGGCTGTTCTGGGCGCTAGGAAGCAGCAGTGAACAGATTTTCTGTCTCATGGAGTTACACTCTTATGAGGAGAAGCAGACTAAAAAAAACGGCGACATATGGGATGTCGGGTGGTGACAAGTGCTATGGAAGAAATGCATCCTGGGGAGTGGGGTGGGGTTACAGGTAGGGGGTCTGGGGACACTTATAGTTATAAGTAGTTGGCCAGAGGTGGCCTGATGGCATTTGAAAGGGGCCAGAAGGTGGGGAGGGGGGAATGATGCGGGTATCTAGGGGAACACCTGTCTCCTCTGGTCTGGTGACTTGATACCTGTCTGGGCACCTGGGCATCACCATCCATCCTACGTGTTTGTGCAGAGACCAAGGCTGAAGGGATGCCACCCTCCTGACACCAGTGGCTGCTTCTGGAAGTGAGCTGGGGGTGGAGTGGTGTGGGGTAAGGGATGCTTTCATTATTACTATTATTTTGCATTTGTTTAAGGAAAGGTGCAGCCAGGAATGAAGGCAAGTAGGCAGGCAGAGAGAGGAGAAGGGAGCATTTTACTTCTTTTGTTTAGTAGTTCATCTTGGTGGTTCCCACTCCACCCCCGGTTTTCGAACCAGGCTCCTCAGGAATGTACGTGGACTACTAGAGACCAGCAGGGCACGCCAGTTTTATTTATTTTTAAGAGAAGAGGCATGTACTACTTCTATAATTTAAACTTTTTCTGATAAATGAACTGCTATGGCTCTGCCCCCTCCTGGAAGGAAGAGTTGTCTGGCACATGGCTTCCTCGATTTGACTTGTTTGGGTTGCAGGAGGCTCTTGATAAAATGGCCCCTGGTTGTGCCTGGTGCTTAAGAAGCATTAGATTTGTTTTCCTTTTCTTTTCTTCCTCTCAGTGCCAGGGCAGGGTAGGTGCCCAAAGGGGCATAGTAACAGCTGGTGGGATGTAAATAAATCCTGGATCCACTTGCCTTCCTCAAAACCCCAGGAGTCAGTGCCAGGTCTCCCCCTCATACTGCTTGGGGGAGGTGGGTCTGGTTCCCCCTCCCCAGAGGTCGAGAAACCCTTTAACCATGTATTTAGGCTGCACCTTGGAGGCCTGGCAGATAAGGGCACCAGACACAATCTACAAACATCCCAAGAACCTGGGTTTGAGACCCGGGGTCGGGAAGAACAACGAAGAACAAGAACTAAACAAAACAAATGAAATGCTGCTGCTTCTTCCTCTCTGCTGGCTGCCCACTCAGCTTCATTGCTGCCTTTATCTTTCCTTAAAGAAAAAAGCCTCCATTAGGAGACCCAGATCCTCCATGTCCTGTGTGGTTTCGGGCGCCTCATCTCCGCATCGCTTTGCAGCCTCCTCCCACGGTCATCACTTGAAATTCTGCTACCAACACCAGCTGCTGCTTTAACAACAGTTTTCTCTTCTCTCTCTCTCTCTCTCCACTTTCCTAATGAGTATTTTTTGTTAAGCCAGGATTTAGGATCCTAGGGCAGGGGTCACGGTGTCCCCAGGTCCCTTTACCACCCTGGGAAGAGGACACAGGACGGGGGTGGAGTCGGTTCACGTCTTCCCAGGAAACATGCTTTCTGCCTGGTGGTCGTCCTGGGTTGGCACCCAAGACCTGGGACGGGGGGTTTGAACACACGCAGGTACCGTTCACACACAGATGTCGCCCTTCTAGCAGTCATTGCCTCCTCAGAGTGGTGGAATCCAGGTCATTTTCCAGCAGTCCTCACTCTGGCTCTGGTTGGGGAAGCGACTGTCTAAGTAAGGTACAGTCTGGTAGTTTCTGATTGTGGTCTGCATGTCTCTGTGTCGTGCTGACTCATGAAGTTCCTCCAGCTCAGTGTCTTTCCCAACATTTTATCACTTAACTTACTCTAAGAGCGATATTCCCTTTGACCAAGAGCGCTCCGCTTCCCCACTCTGCATCCCTGGCTCCCAGCATTCTGCTTGCTGCCATGGGAGCTTGACTTTTATACGTTTCACATGTAAGTGAGATCAGGCAATATTTCTCTGTCTGGTTGATTTACTTGGCATAGTGATTCCCAGGTTCGTTTATGTTGTCACAAGTTGTATGAATAATGTTCCATTGAGCTAGGTATTCTTTATCCACCCTCTGTTGATGGACTCTTAAGAGTTTCCGTGTCTTAACTGTTGCGAATAGTGTGCAATGAATGTGAGTATGCAGATATCTCTTTGAGATGGTGACTTATTTCCTTTGGATATATATGTGCAGAAGTGGGATTGCTGGATCATATGATAGTTCTATTTTAAATTTTTTTGAGGAAGCTTCATAGTATACCAACTTGCATTCCTTGTACCAGTGTCCAGTGCTTCCCTTTTTTCACATTCTTGTCAATGCTTGCTTACAATGGCTTAATATCTAAAATAAACAAAGAACTCATAAAACTCAGTATCAGAAAAACAGGCAGTCCAGTCAAGAAATGGGAAGAGGAGTTGGAGAGACGATTTTCTGTAGATATACAGATGATCAACAGGCACGTGAAAAGATGTTCCTACTTTCTGGCTATCAGGGAAATGCAAATCTAAACAACGATGAGATATCACCTTACACCAGAGAGACTATTATTCAAAAGTCTGGAAACAACAAATGTGGAGAAAAAGGAACACTTTTACACTGCTGGTGGGAGTGTAAATTGGTTCAACCCCTGTGATCCCACTATTCCACTTCTGGGTATTTACCCAAAAGATACAAAAATACTAATTCACACAGATCTATGCACCCCAGGTTTATTGCAGCCCTATTCACAATAGCTAAGGACTGGAAATTACCTAAGTGCCCAACGTCAGATGAACGGATCAAGAAGAAGTGGTCCATGTACACAGTGGACACTACAGAGCCCTGAGAAGAGATGAAATCCCATCATTTGAATCAACATGGATGGATCTAGAGGAGATGATGCTAAGTGAAACAAGTCAAAAAAAAGACAGATATCAGATGACCTCACTCATAGGCAGAATGTGAATAGACAAAAAAAACAGATGAAACAAATCAACCGTTGGACACATGCAATAGAACTGAGGTCACTAATAGGGACTGGAACGGGAGCTGGGGAGCAAGTGGTGGCGGGGCCCACTGGACTGTGGTGAAGACACTTGGTGATGTGGTGGAGGGCAGGCTGTGTTGACATATATATGAGGAATGCGGAAACTGCACATACGGGAAACCTACACAAAGGAGTTTATTTTAATTCGTAAAATCAAAGTTACTGCAAATAAAACAGTAAAAAAGTTAAAAAACGGGGATGCTTGGGGTAACTGCACATATGGCTTTATATATTATTTGGTAAGGCAAAGTTGCCCCCAATAAATATTTAATATATTTAAAAAATAGTTGTGTTTACAGGTGTGAAGTGATATCCTTGCCCGTTTTAAAATCAGTTATATTAGTATCATGATTCTTTTTTTTTTTTTAAGGAAAGGTGCAGGTAAGAATGAAGGCAAGCAGAAGTAGGCAGGAAGAGAGAAGAGGAAGAAGCACTCTGTTTATTTCATCTAGTTGCTCATTGTGGTGTCTGCTGACTCTGGGACCTGGAGAACACAGGTGGGCTGCACTCACCTCTCGACCAGAGTGCGCCACTTATATTATTTCTTGCTGTTGAGTTGTTTGAGTTCTGTTTATACTCTGAATGTTAATTCCTTATCAGGTGTGTGGCTTACACATATTTTCTTCCATTCCTTGGATTATCTCTTCGCTCTGTTTTTTGCTGTTCAGATGCTTTTTAATTTGATGCACTCTGCTATGTCTATTTTGTTTTTATTGCATGTAGTTTTGGGGTAAATCATTGCCCAGTGTCAAGAAGGTTTCCCCCTTATGTTTTTTCTAGGAGTTTTATGATCTTATATTTAGATCTTTAATGTGGTATGAGATGGTATGAGATAAGGTTCCCGCTTCATACTTTTGCATCTTGAACCAATTATCCAATACTACTTATTAAAGATACTTTCCTTTTCCCATTGAGTGTTCTTGGCACCCTTATCACAGATCAGTTGACCATCAAACTTGAATTTATTTTGGGGCTCTCTATTCTGTTCCACTGGGCTATATGTCTCTTTTTATGGCGGTACCATCCCATTTTTATTAGTGTAGGTTTGTTATCTAGATTGAAACCAGGAAGTGTGATGCCTCCAGTCTTGCATTTCTTGCTCTAGATTGATTTCAGTTTTGGGGAGTCTTTTGTGATTCCATATGAATATGCTTTTTCTCCTGTGAAAAACGTCATTGGAATTTTGATCGGGAGTGCATTGATTTGTACTGTGTTTTGCATAGTATGGACGTCTTAACAAGAGTGATTCTTCCAGTCTATGAACAGAAGCTATCTTTGTATTTATTTGTGTCTTTTTTATTTCTTTAATCATTGTCTTTAGGTTTTCAGTGTACAGGTCTTTTACTTCCTCGGCTAAGTTTATTCCTAACTATTCTTTTTGATACTATTGTAGATGTTATTGGTTCTTACTTTCTTTTTTAGATAATTTGTTGTTAGTATATAGAAATGCAACTGATTTTTGTATTTTGGTTTTGTATCTTGCAACTTTAGTGACTTCATTGGTCACTTCTAACAGTTGTTGTTATTGGAGCCTGTAGAGTTTTCTGTATCTAAGATCATGTTAGCCACAAAGAGATGATTTTACTTCTCCCTTTCTGATTTAGATGTCTTTTATTTCATTTTCTTGCCTGAGTACTCTGGCTAGGACTTCTAGTCATCTGGTGAATGGGAGTGGTGAGAGTGGGAGCCCTTATCTTGTTCATGATCTTAGTGGAAAAGTTCTCAACTTTTCACCAATGAGTATGTTATCTGTGGGCTTGTTATACATGACCTTTATTATGTCGAGTACATCCCATCTATGGTCATACGTTGTCCAATGACAAGAGATTTGTCCTGAGAAATGTGTCGTTAGACAGCAGACAATATTGTTGTCATGTGAATAGCACAGAGTGTACTTAAACCTAGATGGTATGACCTAGGCTGTATATAGGGACCATTGTCAAATATGCAGGACATTGTTGGCAGAAATATTATATGGCACATGACTATATACCTAATGTAGTTGAATGTTTTTACCTGAAAGGATGTTGACTTTTGTCAGATGCTTTTGTGTCATTGAGATGATCATTTTTATCTTTATTTTTAATGTGTTTTATTTATTGACTTGCATTTTTTGAACTATCCTGCATTCCAGGGGTAAATTCATTTATCTTTATATGATCCTTTTTTATTTTTTTAAAGGAAAGGTGCCATCAGGAATGAAGGTGAATAGGTAGGCGGGCAGGAAGAGAGAAGAGGAAGAACCATCTTTATTTTATTTTTATTTAGTCATTCACACTGGTTGCCTCCCCCAAGCCTGGGCCTCGAACCCCAGGGGTATGTGACTTTCTTGCCTACTTTAAAGTGGACAGAACCTGAAGATACTTAAGAAATGAATTTGGGTGCAAAATCTCTAGATATTTTTCCGGAGTAGTTTGTATTCATCTTGCTTACATATAATTTGACAACAATTTTAGGCAACAGCCTTTGAAGCATTTTCCAAGCATTCAGTTTTGGGTTTTGTTTGTGTTTTTAAAATAATTTTGGTGAGGTGTGCCCCAGTGGAGCAGCGGTTAGGTCGACTGCCTCTAAAGGAGTGCAAGCCATATACCTCTAAGTTTGAGTCCCAGGCCCAGGGGGAAACAACCAGTGTGAACAACTAAATAAAAATAAAATAAAATGCTCTTCCTCCTGTCTCCTGCCTGCCTAGTTACCTTCATTTGTACCTGCACCTTTCTTTCAAAAAAGTTGTGCTAAATTGCACATAACATTTGCCAGTTGACTGTCCGTTAGGTGTGCAGTCTGTGGCATTAGGAAAACTCACATTGCTCTGCAGTCATCTCCGTCATCCATCTCCAGACAATTTTCATTTTCTTAACTGAAGTTCTATATTCGCCAAACGGTAACTCCACCCCCGCCTCCATCCCCTGGAAATCTACGTTCTTCTTTGTGAATGTGACCATTGATAGCAGTGGAGTCTTGCAGTGTTTGAGTGTTTGTCCTTTCTGTCTGGCTTATTTCACTCGGCGTAATGTCCTCAAAGCTCCTCCAGGCTGCAGCCTGTGTCAGGGTTTCCTTCCTCTTACAGGCTGAAGGATGCTCCACTGTGGTGGGTACCGCGGCTTATCTATCTGTTCATCTGCTGATGCTCGCCGCCCGTGGCCGCTGCTTCCGGCGACCGTGACTGACACTGCTGCGGACATAGGTGTTCAAGCGTTTATTCAAGTCCTTGCTTTCAGTTATTTTTCGTGTGTTCCCAGAAGTGGAGTTATTGGATCCTTGGGTTTTTTGATTTTGTAAGAAGAGGTTCCACTTAATTTTCACAGAAATAATTTTCTGTCCTCACCCCTCTCACATCCATATTTAATTCATGGATTTTTATAAATAATATTGACGTTTAATTGACATACAATATACCAGATGTATTTATGATGCATACTTTGATGTGTTTTGATGTTCTGTATCCATCAGCGACCCTCCTCAAGTAACCACACATCTGCTTTCTGTCACTGTAGCTGAGCTTCCAGATTTTGGAGTTCTGTATCCAAAACGTGGTATCTACATTTGCCTTCTCTCTTGCCTCCTAATCCCCATTTTGTCCACTCGGTTGGTTTGTTTTGAGATTCTTTATGTTGTGGTAGATACCAAGTTCACTTCTTTTTATCACCTAGTCACAGTCCATCTTGTGGACAATTTCGTCCCCTTACCTGTTGATGGACATTCAAGTTGTTTAAAATTTGTGGCTGTTACACAGTTGCTAAGAACCTTTTTATACACATCTTGAGCAAATACCTAGAAGTACAATGACTAGATCATAGAGTTGGCATGTGTTTAACTTCAAAAGAAAATGCCAGTCTGTTTTATAAAATGATAACGCCGTTTTACATCTTCACCGGTAGAGGATGAGAGTTCTAGTTTCTCCATGTTCTCACCAACACTTGGTGTGGTCGGTCATTTTAACTGTGACCTTTCTAGTGACTGTGTAATGGTATCTCGTGTGATTTTCTTTTGCACTTCCCTAGTGGCTAATGATGTGGAATTTTTTCATGTTATTTGCCAGCTGCACTTGTCTGTGTGTGTGTATCAGTTTTGAAAAGTCCATGTGCTGTGTATGTCAGTGTTTTTCAAAGGGCACACTGTTCATCATTATAGCCAAGGACCCTGTTTTTATTTGAGGTGCCAATGTGTCCCATGAAAAGCTTACCTATTCCAGTTTCCCCTGCAGCTTGATGGAGTCATGTAACCATATGCTAGTGAATAAAGTGTAAATTATAATTGTGGGGTAGCCTTTGAATAGGTTCCTTTGAAGAGGGGCAGATAGCTGGTGTGGGTCCTTGATTTTATTTATTTATTTATTTATTTTTTCATATCCCTTCTGCCTCCTGCCTGGAATATGGACCAAGTGACTGGAGCTTCATCAGCTATCTTGGGCCATAAGGCAACCTTTAAGTGTCATGTGGAATGATGGAGTAGAAGGATAAAAGAAGCCTGGGTCCTTGATCACTGCAGAACTGCCACACCAACCTTGATTAGTGTACAAGACCTTTTCTATGTGAGAGAAAATGCCTTACGTGTTTTTAAAAAATCCATGTTATTTCTGAGTTTGTTATTAGCAGTCAAATACAGTTACTACTGGACACCATTAGTTAATATATACCAGTGGGTCAAGGGGAAGTCAGTACTAGGTATGTATTTATACTATTGAGATTGTATTGTAGCAATACTTTTATCTCTGCTTTTCATTTTTCATACTTATCTAATGCTTCTCCATCGTCATACCCATCTTCCTCTTTATTATTCTCTTCATAGTATTAAATAATAGCAGTCATTTCCATGATTTTAACAGTCTGGGAAGATTTGGTTCTTGTTGATGAAGGGTTATTCATGTGTGGAATGCATCTTGCTAAACGTGTTATTTCATTGGTGGGTGAAGGAGGCGAGTTTGAGGAGGGCTTTGGCATTGAGGAACATCTGTGAACATGGGTGGAACTGACACTCAGAGCAAGAGTAATTTCAATCATCATTGGAATGGGATGTCAATCACTCCTGCCCTGCAAATGGCCAGCATTTCTGTTACATGGGGGCGCCCTCCAGGGATGTAACAGAAACAACAGGGCTGGTGTATAGTCTTCTCCTGGGCTTGGCTGATGAGGCAGTCAGATTCCAGAGGGCCTGTAAAGAAAAGCGGAGGAAATTGCACTTGATGAGTAAGAAATAAGGAGCTATGGAAGGTTCTTCAGCAGGGGAGTCCTAGCTTGTGCAGGGAGGGTTGGGGATGGGATGGTGGGCTACTCTGAGGCTCTCTGACTTGTTGTCCAGGCATGAGGTGGTAGGGGTCATATGTTAGGTGAATCATGTGGTGAGCACTCAGGCAGCCATCAGGGATAGGAATAAACAGAACCAAACAAACATAGTGGTAGTCAGCGGATATGCCTCTGTAAAGTAAAAATAGAGAGGAAGCAGGAAGCGTCTAGTTGTCATTAGACTTCAACGTAAATGTGACCCTGATAAAGGAGAGAGGTTAGATAGAAGTGTGGTAAGTTTGGAAGTTTGGCAATACAACTCGAAGGGAACTTCAGCAGGACCCTTGGGGCGTCCTCAAGCTCAGACCACAGTCACTGGTCACTGCAGTCTCATGTCCCCCAGGAATGGGACTGCCTTACTGTCCCTGCCCTACTCAGTCATTGGCTGGGGCAGCTGTGGGAAGCACGGTCTTGGAGCCGACACTGGGCGGGAAGGCAGAGCTGCAGAGCTGGGGCTCCCCATGGTTGGAAGTACTAGGAGGGGACACCTGGAGGCGGGTATGAGGAGGGCGACCCGGCCTGTTTCAGGGCTGTTGCAAGTAGCAAATGCCTGCCTGGGCTGGCTTCGACAGTGAGGAGCTGTGCTGTCGCAGATCCAAGGAAGTCCAGAGCCGGGTAGGATTCGGGGGCAGTTGAGCCTGCGCTCCCGGGGGAGATCAGAGATCAGGCACTTCCCGTCTCTCTGTGTGGCCGTCCCGAGTTGGCTTCTTTTGGACTCGTTGCAACTTGGCCATGGTTGTCCCAGGAATCACGGCAGTATCTTGAGGGAAAAGAACGATTTCTCTTGTGCTTGTCCCAGTGGATTGCAGCCCTGGTCGCACATCGGAGCCATGCTGGTCTCACCCTCAGAGTTTCTGTGTTAATTGGTGGGGACGGGGCACCAGTCGTTTCATAGTCTCCTTCGACGACGCTCACGTGCATCCAGGATGGAGAACCACTGTCAGCCGTGGAGAAGAACATGCTGGGGAGTCAGCCACAGTGCTCCTACTGCCACTTTCTAGTTTCGTGTGACTTGGGCAACTCACATACCCTCCATGCGCCTCCCTTTGCTGATCTGTAAAAGGGGCCGCTGAGTTCCCAGGAAGACAGAAGGAGCTCCCAGCGCCCTTTCAGCCAGACTTTGCAAATATATGTCACCATGCTCATCCTCCTCCTTCAGTTTGGAGGGAAAACAGCTCTGGTGCTGCCAGGGGCAACCAGGGTAGAGATTTCTCCTGAGCACAGCTTCCTGCCATTAAAATAAAAAAATGAAAGAGAAGGAAAAACAACAGACTGGGAAGCCACAGGCAATTGCAGTGGGCCTTTTTCTTCTTGGAAGGCGTGGGTTTGAATGCGCTGCTATAAATGGTTTATGCAAATGACTTGGAGGGGACTCTTCCTCCTGCTGCCTTAATTCCGAGAGGCTGGGAGGGAGCCAGGCGCGTGGCTTTCAGCTTCTCCTCCTGCTAGTCCTGTGGCAGGCAGGTGGCGGGGGCTGCTGGATGCTCTTCCAGGCCTCCTGGGATGATGGTCAGATGAGGCTCTGGTTCCTTCATGTTCCAGGACACAGCTGACTGCTCGGCTTTTTGGCCCTTTCTACCGAGGGAACCCTGATAGGTGCTGCCAGTCGTACTGAGGAGACGAGGAGGGCCATTCCGGGCTGTGCAGTCATGGGCCAGGCAGTCTGTTACCCTGGATACTGCAGGGCATCATGGTGGCTGGGAGGGTGGCCCCACAGCGCATGGCTGGGCAGATGGGACCATGGGAAGACCATGTGCCTTTAGCCTCGCCTCCCTTCCTCCCTCCACCTCCTCCTCCTCCTCTCCTTTTCTGCTTCCTTCATAAAATATACTTTGAGTGCTGTTGACTGTCCACCATGTTAGGTGCTGGGGGTCGAGCTCAGGTTCTCCCAGCATGGACGGGGACCCCTGCCATCACTGCGGGGGCTGGGGCTGCACACAGGGCTTGGAGAAGGAAGATCGGTCTGCCCTGAGGTGTTGGAGGGACTGTAGAGGGAAGTACCGAGGGGTGAGGTGAGGTAGGAGTTTTGGGCTGACTCGTGTGGTGGGGCGTTCAGATCGAAGAACGGTGCCCAGAGACACAGCCACATTCTAGGCTGTGCACGCTTGGTGTCCATGAAGTGTCGGTGCTTGGGTGGGGTGGGTGTCTCAGGAGGCGAGGCCGACACGCACGCCGCGTCTGGGTCACAGAGCAGAGTGGATGCTCCTCATCGAGGGTCCGGTGTATCCACTGTGGGCTCCAGGCTGGCCAGTGACCCAGCAGAATCAGTCAGGAAGCCCTGAGGAGAGGGAACAGGAGGCCGGAGGCTGTGGCAAGAATTGCCTCCATCAGGAGGTTGCCGGTAGCCTGCACTTCCGGAGCAGCCAGCGGGTGGATTTGAGAAGGACACCGTGAGTGCTCAGATGGGAGAATCCAGGCTGACACCAGACTTCCGGCCTGACTGGTAAAACCCAGGGGTTGTGGTTAAACCAGACCACGCAACCTGGGGAGGTAGCGGTGTGGGACGTGCTGAGGAGGAAGATGGCGAGGCCGTGAAACACACCAGCTAAGTGTGCTGGACTGGTTGCCACCAGACCTTGGTGGAAAGAGGGAGAGAGGGCTGCTGCTCAGATAATATAGGAACTCTTAATTCCCTCCTCCCATACCCCTGTCTCAGGGAGCTCTTGGGTCCAAGTAAAGATGCCAGCATCTAGGACCTCCATTTTGCAGATGTGAACACTGGGGCCCACAGAAGAGATTGTGTCACATAGCCAACTCGGAAGGTATGTCATGACTAATGTAAGTGAAGTCCTAAACAAAGGCTCATGCAGCCCACCTCCCTCCACTGGCCTTGAGAACAGACCTCTCTGTTCTCTGGGAAGAGGAAGTGGGTTTGGCTCAGCAGGGCTGAGGTTTTCAGGGTGGGGCCTTGTTTAGAGGACCTTCCTTGGGGAGAGCTCTGCTCCTATTTTTTTGCTAGGGGGTCCCACCACAGGAGCCAAATGGACCCACTTCCAGGACCCCCACCAAGAGAGAGGAACTGGAGGTGTCTGGGCTGGAGCAGACGGTGTTCCTTCATCAGTTCAATGGACATGAAAGCCACCAGAAGCCCTGATGGATCCGTACTCGCAGTGCACTGCCTGGGGCACCCTCAGCTCTGCCGCCAGTGTGGCTGAGGTCTGCGCTCCAGGATACGAGCCCTGGAGATGGCACAGGCTGGCCTAGCTCAGTGGCTGGTCCTCAGGTGGGCCACTCACTTTGGCTCTGTGAGCACAGAAGACACCTTTTCTCGACAAGTTCCCCAATCTGAAACACCCCTGCCACCCACTTCTCTTCTCAGCATTTCCAGGCTTTGTCTTGGGCCTGGGAGCGCTGGTGCCCCCGCATTAATCCCCACTTGCCCTTTGGACAGGTGCATGGTGTAAAGCTCAGAGCCCCCGCGGCCCCCCAGCATGGAGGTGGGCCCGGCGCCCAGCTGGGGCGAGGCCTGTGGGCGGTGCTCCAGTGCAGGGCAGGAACTGAGGTGGGGCAGCACACCTGTCATGGGAACACGGCAGTCGGAGTCAGAGCTGGCTGGCACGGGCTGGGCAAATGTGACGCTGTGCCTGCATGGAGCCGGGCCCTGCAGCTGGTCTGTTTATGTCACTGAAGGAGGCTTTTCTCAGGGCAGCGTTGTCATATACAGGGCCCTGGACCCCGCAGTACTGGGTCTGGGGTCTGAGCTCGGGAACCAGCTCTGGCACTTTCTGACTTTGGCAGTTCATTCCCATGAGCCTCGGTGTTTCTCCTCTGTTAAAAGGGATGAGTCTGGTGCACCCCGGTGCCTCAGACATTATGTCTGTGGCTCTGGCTTAGTTCTCATAAAACCCAAGGACTCAAGTTCGTGACCCTGGACCCTGGGAAACAACCAAAATGAACCACTAAAGAAAACTAAAGGAATGCTTCTTCCTCCTTTCTCTTGCTTCCTTCCTCTAAAAAAATAAGAGGGATGCTCACTGTCCTGTGGTACTTAATAGCATGCTTTTGCAAATCCAGTAAGGTTTGAAGAGCTGGCTCGCTCTTCTGAGAGGCCTTGTGGCAGAGACAAGCGCCTGGACCCTGATGTCTGGTGGGCATTCAGCAGATCCCAGCTTAGCCACGTCCCAGGTGTGACTGGATGTGGCGTGAGCCCAGCGTGCCTGAGTTTCTATGGCCCGCCTCATCCCGAGCTGCCAGGGCCACCGGTCTCCTGTGGGCCCAGAACAGGCGTTTCAGCGATCTGCAGCTGGAGTCATTTTCTTGACTGATTTGGGTGCTTTTTGGTCTGCTGAATGGGCTAAGGTCTTTCAGAGGAGACAGGCCAGAGTTCACAGTGAGGCAGGAGGCTGGATGAGCCCAGTGGGAGGAAGGAGAGAGAAGATGGGCCCTTGGCAGCTGGAAGAGCCTCTCTGGGCAGAGGCCTGGCCTTTGGGCTGGAGATCCTGGGTCTCTCAGGCCACCAGCCTCCAGACTCACAGCCTCTCTGTGGAATGGCTTCTCCAGTACTGGCCCCACCACTGCACCATCATCTGGGCTGGGCTCTGTGTGGTCACCAGTTGGGTCCTCACCAAGCCTGTGTCCTGACCCTCCGCTGGCCAGTATGCCCTGCCCAGCCTCCTGGGCGCTGCACCCTGCAGGGCTCAAGGGTACAGGCTCCAGAGGCCACTGCCTGGAGGTCAAAGCCCAACACTACCACGTCCCACTCTGTGCCCCAGCTTATCTGTAAGGCGGGGTGTGACCGAACCTCTCACTGAGTTCAGGACTGTCACCATCAGCAGCATTCGTGGTGCTTCCTACACATCTCATGCTGTTCTGTGTGCACGGCCTGTGTGCTGTCTCCCCCGCCGACAGACCTGTCAGGTCGGCACTGTCTTCATCAGCCCCGTTCCCAGAAGAGGAATTAGCAACTAGCTGAGCAGGTGTGAGAACCGGGATTGAACCCAGGCAGTTGGATTCCGGAGTCTGCTCTGAGCTACCACCTGTGAAATCCCTAGTGCAGACCAGCTCTAGGAAGTGACACTAGTGATACTGCCCCAGCCCCGATGAGGTCCTGTGCCCTCACTCCCTCATGCCCACTAATGTTCGGTGTCTGAGCCCTGACGTTGGAGTGAAAGCCCCCTGCAGTGGCAGGTGGCAGGGCCCAACCAAGGGCATAGAGGAGCTGCCAGGGGAGCAGGTCCTGGGCTCTCCACCCACAAGAAGCAGGAGAGTTCAAGGAAGTAGACTCCTTAGAGGCAAGAGGACAAGCCGGAGTGGCCCTGGGCCTCTCAGCCTGGGAGTGGCCTCATCTGGCTGGTGCCTGGGGACCAGGAGTCCTGGCTGGGCATGGGTCTTTAAGGTGTGTGGGGAGGGTGGAGTGGGGATTTCTGGCTGCAGTAAAAGGATTTAACCTCCTGCTATCAGCTGCTAGCTCTTCTCGTAATCCAGGCAGGACTAGGAGTTTTCCCACATCCCTGATGGACGGTGGGCCAGGTGTGTGTACCGTCCCTGTACCACCTCCTCATCTCTGTGCCTCACTTCCCCCATGGATGGATGCTTTGCTGTTCACCCTGCCTCCTGCTCTTCAGCAAGGTTATAATTCAGGGAACTTCTGACTCCAGACCCTGGTCACTGATCACCTGTGACCCATGGGACCAGGGCTGGCTTCAGGCTTAGAGTTCACTGTCCCCTGAACAGAAGCAGAGCCCCCTCCAGGTGAGAGGGTGACACCTGCCTGTTTGCTTAGAAGGACGTGCTGTTACCCTTGAATAGCCCTGCATGGGGGCAGCAGTCATTCCTGGTAACCCCGGAACACGACACCCGTCCGAGCCAGTGGTGTTAGCGTGACCGTGGCTGGGTCCTCATTGCTGAAAGGAGGCCCTTCCCTTCTTGCTCTGATGGTCACACTTGGTGCTGGACTCACAACCTGCAGCGAAGTCACTCCTGTCTGGGTTTGGGCCAGTGACCTTGGCTGTCTCAGAATAACGCTGTTAACAGCAGTAGCTACTTGTACTCGAGGAGCCCAGGCCCGTGGTGGCAGAGCCTGCCCACCTGAACCTGAGACCAGAGCTACCACCTCCACATGGGCAGGGCAGACACATAGCCCCCCACTTCCTGCCCGGTGCCACAGATCTTATCTCAGGCCCATGTTTGCTTCCTGCCAGGCTCTGTGGGTGCGGGCTTCATCTGGCGCTCTGTCCTGGGAATCGAAACTGCCTTCTTCCTGGTTCTGTCCTCTCTGCCGGCATGGACAGTCACCCGCTGTCTCCTCCAGGCTGGCCAGGATGGCCCTAAGGCCCAACCCTCGGGGGCAGCAGTCAGTGTCTTTGTGTCGGAGGGCCTGCAAAGGGCTTCCTGGCACTGGGCCCGTGGCCTGGGAGGGGTGCCCAGCCCCGGGCTGTTTTTTCAGATTCCCTTTCATCTCCCCCCCCCCCCCCCCCCCCCGCCTCTGCACCTGTTGTGTTCACATCATCCTGGGCGGCTGGCAGCTGTCACTGCTGGGGCACCTGTCCCAGCCCCAGAGGATGTGCCTGGGCTCCGTGGCTCCCATTTACCTGCGCACACAGCTCGCCCGCTGTCGCTGTGTCTTTGTCCTCGCTCCGTACATGTGACTCGCTCTTCCAGACTCTAGGCAGCGCCTTCATTCCCGTCCTGAGAGGATGCTCTGGGGGGAGGTTCCTGCTCCCCATTCTCCAGCTCCAGGTCCAGTCTAGTAGGACAGGAAGGATGGCCCTGGCAGGATGACCTTATGTCCCAAATGCCAGATGATTCATCAACTTAAACAAATTATCCTTTGTTCTTGATAAAAAAAGACATTATAGCAGCCAGGAACTGGAGGGCTTCTTCCCTCCCCAACCTTTGTTTCTAGACCTCTCCAGATACCAGCCCCTCTGGCTCTGTTCTTAAAAGAGAAGATCTCCCCTCTCCCTTGTCATCTTGTCTTCTGTGCCTTCTGATGTCCTGACTTGTATGTCGTGTTAAGCATTAGAAGATAGTAAACTTGAGTTTCTCTACCCGCTCTGTGCCCATGGGGACTCTGTAGCGGATGAGGCCTCCTGTGCTGCACCTGTAAAATGGGTATGCTATTGCTGTGCCTGCCTGAAGGCGGTGGCTGGACCCAGTGTCTCTTGAGATGCTTTCTCTTGAGAGATCCCAGATGCTTTCTCTTGAGAGATCCCCGAGGCTGTGATGGTTTCTGATGTGCAGTGAACTTACTCTATATTTCCTTCTGCAGGTACAGAATCTGCCCTAGACTTAGTTCTGAGAGGGTGGGCTCAGCCTGGGATGTAGGAATTGGGCCTTGGGTAGCATGGATGAGGGAGGACTTGGCAGTGAGAGAGTTGAGCCCGAGAGCCCGCCACGAAGACCAAGATGGTGCCCCAGGGGGAAGAGGAGCAGAAGGCAAGGGATCAGCAGTGGGGAGATGGCAAGAGAGGAGGAGGGCTCTGTGGTAGGCATAGGTGGAGAGCTGAGTGAGCTGAGAGAGTGGGATGTGGGGGCGGCAGTGTCTGGGTGGGGCCAGAGAGCAGATGCATTATGGGGCTTGGGAGAAAGGGGGAGTCTCTGCGAGCCGGCAGGGTTTCCTGTCAGACTCAGCTGTTCACCACCCAGCCCTGCCTTCTGCCCGTGGACTTTGAGGTTCTCCAACCTCCACGCCACCCCCAGGTCACTGGCAGGTCTGCTTCCTCCACTGCTTCCAGGATGTTGAGCAGCTAGAAAGTTCCGTCTTATATCAGACACAGTTCCCCTTGTCTCCATTTGAGCTCCATCCCTGAGGCCTCACCCTCTGACACTGGAAAATTCCTCCACCTGGAACTCTTCCGATTCCTTCCGGGGAAGCTCTGTTGCCCACTTGTCTTCTTTCCCTCAAGTCAGAGGCGTCTCCCCTCTGACCTTTCCGAGTGTGACTCTGGCAGGTCTGGGTTGATCTGGGTTTGTCTTGCCTTCCTTGTAGCCTCCTTGGGCCTCACTTTTAGGCCTCAGGGTGGGGTGGCTATAACCTGCAGGACCGTGGTGGGGGTTAGGCAGAGTCGGGCACAGGAAGCGCTCAGCCCTGGGCTGGGAGCGTCAGAGCCCCTTTGGAAGCTTTGCTGTAGAGTCTCCATTCCCTCGCTCGTCCCCTGCCCCACCCCTCCCTCCCCCATGCGCTTGGCTGCCCGGAGACCAAAATCCCTCAGCCCCAGCCAAAGGGACCTGTCCCTCCAGCCCCCTGTGGCTCCTGCTTGGTTTCCGAAGGGCGGGGTTGGAGGGGGGCTCCGTGAATGCCTGATGAGTGAGTGGGTGAGGTGGGTCATGGTTCTCATTCCTTCAGTAACAATCCTGTGACCAGATGCAGCTTCACCTGAGGCCCCAGGGGCACAACAGGGAGACAGCACACGGGCTCCGTGCCATCCATCAGGCAGGCAGTGGGGAGTCCCTCGGACACCTGGACACATGACATTGTCACTTCCCAGGGAGGCTGGGGGAGTGGATGCCTGGTAGGAAATGACCCAGCATATCTGCTGGAGCCCTTTTAGACAGTTGTCCCTTGAGGCAGGGCCACCCTGGCTGCCTCCCAGCTCTCTTCCATGCTCGCTCCATGGCCAGGTAAGGACTTGCGTTTCTCTGAGGCTCACCCTGTCCTTCCCTCTTGGTTATTGCCCCCAGTCCTGACGCTGGAAAATTACAGGAATTCCATTCCATCGGTGAGCTGTTTTCTGAATGCGGCCCTGGGCTGGCGTGATGCTAGGCCCGAGGGGAGGGCCGACGAGTCAGGTTCAGGCCCAGTTCTGCCGGAAGCTGGTACCTTTTATCTCTTCCCCTGCCCTCTCCACGTCAGAGGACAGAGTGACCTTTTAGATATGCAGGTCGGGTCTTGTTTCCCTGCTGAAACCTGTAAGGGGTTCCCTGTTGCTTTCAGAAAAGACTGGATTCTTCCCCTCCTCCTTCAAGGCCCTCTGGTGTGTCCCCAGCCCACACTGGCTCACCACCCGAAATGTCCCAGGCTCCTCCTGCTGCGCCTGCTCCAGACACACCAGCCTTGCTTCTCGAATGTACTGAGTGCCCTGCAATCACAGGCCTTTTCACAAAGCATCGTGTTCACTTTCTAGAGCGCTCTCTCCCCTCAACTTTTTTTTTTTTTAATCATTTTTATCCATTTTTTTTTTATTGCAGTAACTTTGTTTTACAAATTGAAATAAACTCATGTGCAGGCTCTCCAGATATGCAGTTTCCCCATTCCTTAGCACCTACTCTGTCTTCATCTTTCACCAGTGCTTTTTGAGAAAACCTGCTCCTAGCAACCCAGAGCCTTGCTCCTTTCTTCCAGAACACTTTTCTGGGTTGGCCATTCTATGTTCCTCAGTGAGACGACTTGATTACGTATGATTCTTTTGGACTGTAAGTCCATGAGGACCAGGGCCTGCCTATCGGTGTCCACCAGTGCATCCTCAGTGTGTGGATTAGCGTCTGGCACATAGTAGGTTCTCAGGTTGAATTGTTGACATGCAGTGAGGAGAAGTCAGGGCAGCAGACTAGGTCACAGCGGACCAGGGATGCCTGCATGACAGGCGCCCAGTAAGACAAGGGATCGGGAGAGGCAGAGCCCAGGGGCTCAGAGGAGAGACAGCTCCAAGAAGGGGAACTCGCTCTGTATTTGGGGCTTCCCAGAAGGGGTCCCAGTGCTGGGTGAGAAAAGGGCTCTCACTGGGGAGAAGGTGGGAACCATCTTAGGAGGGAGATAGAGTATGGGTGCTGGACTGTGGCAAGACCATCCCGCCATGTGGGAGGGGTTGATGGGCGAGGTGTCAGTCAGCTTCATTAACAGGTGAGCAACAGATGTGCCCTGGTGGAGGAGGCGTTGGGCACAGTCCACATACATCCCAAGACCGTGGATTCATGTCCCGGGACTGGTGGGAGAGCCAGGATGAGCAACTAAATAAAATGAATGGTGTGCTTCTTGCTCTTCTCTCTTCCTACCTACTTGCCTGCTTACCTTTATTTCTACCTGCACCTTTCCTTTTAAAAAAGGGGTGAGCGACAAATCGTGTCCACCTGAAGCTAATAAAATAGTGTGTGTCAATTATATCTCCAAAAAAACAACAGCAACAACAAAAAAGATAGAGTATAACCATTAAAATAAACTAGCAGGCAGGCACTGGCTGCAGGAACAACCACATTTCTGCCTCAGGTTCCTCATCTGTAAAATGGGCATAAATCACAACATTGCTTAAGGCTGTTATGAGGATTGAGCAAGATGCATAATGTGCTTAGAAATACATGCCTGGCACACAGGAAGGCCTTATGTTTGCTGTGGTGATGATTTATCTGATAAAAGGAGTTTGAGGATTTCTTCACTGTTAGGCCTTGACTGAATCCCCTTCCCCAAAGGAACAGGCATGTGCGTCACAGAGCATCTGTGTGCATGTATGTTACATGTGAGCACGCACCTGAAAAGGGCAGCCTGTGTGAATCTGGATTTCCCCCTTCTCCCAGGGAGAAGTCTCAGATGCACCTCTGGTCTGGGAGGAGGCTCAGTGCCCTGGGCTCTGGGTTCTCCCCAGGTCTGACCAACCCTCTAGCTGATGAGTCTGGGTCAGTCCCAAATGCCCACAATTTTCCCAGACTCTCCCCTAGACCCACACAGGGGTGGCAGGAGCAGGGTCCTGAGCTGAGGACTCTGGGCCTAACAGAGCCCCTCATAGTGCCCAGGCCTCCGAGTTTAATATGGGGCAGCCCCCTCCTTTTCCCTGGCCCCTTCCCCAACCCTCACCCTTCTGCCCACTTCTCTCTTTACCCAGATCTTTCCACGGGAACTTAGCTTCCTGTCCCCGAGGACAGGGGCTCGGGGAGAGGACAGGGCCTGGGTGGAGGAAGCTGTCCTCTTGTCCTAGGAGAGGCCCCTGCCCTACAGAGAGCCTGTGATGGGTGATGGACTGTGAGATTGTCCCACAGACCTGGACTTGAGGCTGGATTCTGCCTTTGACCTATTGGGTAACCTCTGGCAAATTCCTGAGGTTCTCAGAGCCTCCACTTTCCTTTCTGTAAAATGGACACAATAGTAATCCGGATCTGAAGTGGGTAGTGCACGCGGAGCCTGTGCGCAGGCCGTGCTCAGTGCGTGGCGACTGCTCTTTGACTGATGCCCTTGCCTCCCAGGGCGAGAGGGGCTGCTTGCCATACCCTCTGCCACCTCTGTCTGCATCTCCCTCTCCCCCCATGTGGGGGTGTCGGCTTCTGTGTTCTATACTTTAGGGTTTCTCCGGAGCCTGCATGAGTCTGTGGGGGTGTGTGTTTGAGCGTGTACACTGCAAGATGTGTCTGTGTTGGTGCAGTGGCATGGTGGCAGCAGGTGGCTAAGTTTGCTCAATGGTGACTGCTTGTGAATGCCTATAAGCCGTGTTTGTGCAGATGCCTGTGGCTTAGCCAGACAGTGTGGGTCTGTATAGATTTGGAGTGTTGATGTTTGTGAAAAAGGAGTGGATTCTGGTGCCCTGGGTTTGCATTTCAGCCCTGTTACCTTTTAGAGAGGTAATCTGTCTCTTTCAGTTTCTTCATCTGTAGGATAATGATAATTAGGTAACCTATCGATCATAATACCAACCCCGTCCTTCAGCGCTTGAGGACTAAAGGAGTTAACACTCATAAGTCCCTTGCAACAGAATCTGAAAGAATTTAGGAGCGGTCTTAGCTTTTTGTTGTAGGGTAGATAGTAAGCCCTTTGAAGGCAGGGACATGTCTGTTCTGCTCACCCCGGTACCCTTCCGGCCTCGGGGATTCTGCATCAGTCAGTGCATATGGCGTGTGAATGGCTGTGGACCTGGATGGATGGTGCGGTGTGCGCACACACGTGTGCCTGTGCAGGAGCGTGCATGTGTGTGTCTGTGGTGTGTGTCTGCTGGGGCTGGGGCATCTCCAGAAGGCGCTGGAGCAGCTATTTCAGGAAGCCTCCAGTCTCCTCCTCCTTATGTAAATAAACATGACAAATCCCATCGCCTGTACCAGAGCAGGGAGGTGGGGGAGGCTCAGGGAGTGGGTGGGAGCTGGGAGGCGGTGGTGAGCAGGGCCAGAGGGGTGTGCGTGCCTGTGGCCAGGCAGCAGCGGCTGTTTGCGGGAGGAACGATTCGCGGAGGATCCAAGGCGGGTAGCAGAGGGCGGTCTGGGCCCTGCCATGCCTGCCGGCTGCGGGGGAAGAGGGGGGGCAGGAGGAGGGGCACTGGCGGCCCCAGCAGCTCAGTGACAAGGCCGGCCAAACGGAGGTGGCCCTGCTGCCCGCTGCCTGCGATGGGGGGACAGATCACCCGGAACACCCTCCACGGTAAGGCCCCACCTGCTGCCTGGGTTGGATCACCTGGGGCTGAGGGCATGGCCACCCCCCTTCACTCCTTGGAGGGCTCTGCGTCATGGGAGGGGCGCCTTTGGGTGGTGGGCACCGGGGTGGGGAATGTACGGGGGGCTGGCACAGGCAGGAAGAGGGGTCTTTCCCTGACAGCAAGCAGGAGGTCAGGCAGCTGAGTCCCCCACAAAGCCTGCTTGTCCTTTTACCTCCCCAGGGGGCTGAGCAGTGCCCAAGCGGGATGTGAGCTCTTGATGTCCCCGCCTCTGACAGCTGGGGACCTGTCTGTGGGTTCTGGATGCTGGGCTTGTAGTCAGCGTTGTATTCCCTGATGGGCTGTGGAGCTGTGGAGGCACACACACGTGCAGGTGTGTGTCTGTGCGCGTGTGTGTGCATTGGCGGTGTCTGTGAGTGTGCCTCTGTCTGCTGGGGGGTGCAGGGACAGCCCCTCCACTCTCCTGACACTTTGCAGCTCTCGAGGCATGTGCTCTGCCGGGGAGGCTAGCAAACTCCTGCTCTTCTTGGTGGTGGGACAACCCTCCAGGCGGCAGGTGCAGGGGTGGAGGGACATGGCAGCTTGTCTCTGCCCTCACAGCGTTCCTGCTCGCCACCCCTCCTGTCTCCTCGTCCACCTGGCTCTGTGGTCTGGGGGGTCACATGGCTGATGTGGCCCCGGACCCAGAAAGGGAAGTGTTCCGGAGACTTGTTTTGTCACCGAGGGCCCTGGAGCGGGGGTTCCTGTATGAACTGGCTGGGGCCGGCGCAGTGTGGGCTGACCTTGGGGAGTCCCCGCCACACTCCCCTGTGCGCACCCCCACCCCCGCGCCAGGCAGGGCATTAGGGGGTGGGGCGACCTCCATCTCCTAAGGCCAGTGGGTCCTGGGAGAGGCCAGGGAAGGAGGGCGGTGGCAGGAACGAGTGGGCCGCGTGGCTGGAGCTGGTGACCAGGTGGCTTCTCTCTTCTAGGCTCTGGACTTTGAGAGGGTGCTTTCTAATTAAAAAAGAAAAAGGCAGGGAAGGAAATACGAGGAAAGCAAATCATTGGCTCTCCTAAAAGGAAATGAATGTTGTCCTGGGTGAGGACTGAGTGACAGATGGAAGGCCCTGGAAGACACATAATCCCAGGCTGACCAGGGCCAGTGCCAGGGGCTCGGGCCTTGGCCTGAGTCTTGGACTGGGCTGACCTGGGCCTGGACTTGCCTATCTGTGGGGTCGGGGCTCGTCTCGGAGCTCACTGGCCCCTCTGGACTGTTGGCAGAGGGTCTGGAGCTGACTGGCATTTTCCACTGGAGTCAGCCTTGGGCAAGTCTGTGGCCTGGGAAGGACACAGAGGCCCGCTCAGCAGGCTCAGGATGCAGTCGTCTCGGAGCCCAGGCCTAGAGGGGAGTGAGGACCCTGAGACCACATGAGACGCACATGGCGTCAAGAACTCATGTCTAGAGTTGATAATGTTGTTGTGAGGAAGACGTGGGTCTTCATGCACCTTGGTTTTCTCATCTGTCCATGGGGCTCCTCACAGGACTGTTGTAAAGGGTCCATGAGACAGCGTGAGTGAGGATTTAACATGGGAAAACCAAAAACACTTGGGAAGGCACTCTGAGAGCTGGTATATCCCCTCCCTCTCTCCCTGGGGGCAGAGGATAGTTTTGGGGTGCTCTGAGAACTCCCGGAGTTGGGCATCCAGGTTGGATGGCCGCCGGTAGTAATCAAATACCCCTCCTGCCCCATGCCCACCCCCTGCAGGCCCCCTTCCTCAGGCTAGGCCACATCAGGCTGACTGCGCCCAGCCTCGCCTGTCAGCAGCACCAGTAGGAGGCAGGACCTGGGGTGTGTGGAGAGGGGGTGCTTGCCTGTGCCACGTAGCCCCTTAGCCAGAACCCCACGTGCACATCCTCATGTCCTCACCACGTCCACACCTGTGCACACCCACGCCTGTGCAGTGTGATGCCAGGGCTTCTGGTTTTGCCTTCTCCTGGGAGGGGAGCTGGGCAAATGGGAGATGTAGGAAGGATGCCCCTTCCTGGGAGCATGTCTGCCCATGACTCGGCTCCTGAAGACAGAGTTACATGGTTCTTGACTGTATTTTCCCTGTGGGCCTGGGGTTTGGGTTTGGTTCAAACTGAAGGCTTTGGACTGCTGAGTTATAGTTAAGACGTGGCTGGGGGAGGCGGTATATGACAGTGACCCTGACTCTGTGTGTGAGCGTGCATGTGTGTGTGTCGTGGGTGTGTGCGTGCGTGTGTGCACACGTGTTTTGGCTGTCTGTGTTTCTGATGTCTACAGATGGCATCTCTGTGTCATGGGCCTCTGTGTACCTGCGTGATATGTATCCATCTGGGCACTCTTCGAGGGATTGTGTGTGGTCGTGTCTGCCTTTCTGTGTGAGCGGCCACGCTGGTGGTGTGCTGTGCCTGTGGCATGTCCTGGTCCTTCTGCCGATGTTTCTGCATGAGTCGTGTGTGTGTGCTGCTGGGACCAGCCTGACAGGGGACCGATGGTGGGAGATATTAATTCCCATTTGGAAAATGATTTTGGAAGTCTGTCTCTTCCATCGGACAGATTTCTAGAGCTGTTCTCAATCTTGAGGGCAGCAAGTGGGGCTGCCCTGGTGAGCGCAGAGGGACTGGGAAGCCTCCTCTCTCCTTTTTACCCCTTTCTCCCCCTTTCTGCACCCTCCTAGGACAGGATGTCCTGCAGCTGAGGGTTGATGCTGTGCCAGATAAATACCTCACCATACATGTCACCCCAGGTTGGCCTCTTGGACTTGCCAGCCCAAGGCGCTGGGGTGGAGGGACCTGGGACACTGGTTCCTACTCTGTTCTTTCATAGAGGGGGCTGCTGTACCCCAGAAAGGGAAATGTCAGCTGAGCTCGCTAGCTGGTGGCTCGGAAGGAACTGGGCCTGTCCCTTTCACGGCAGAGTACTCACTTCCCCTCTTAGGTTTCTTAATCCTCAGACAGGCAGCAGGGGGGGCATCACATGACCTGATGAGACCTGATGAGGGTTAGCACAGAAGGCAACCTGTCTCCTGCTGCAGCTCTGCAGGCTTAGGCCACGTTGAGCTCGCTGGAGCCTGGCAGGCGTGTCTGTGAACATACATGCACACGTGTACACCCCACTTGTGCCTGTGGGTTCCGGAGGGGCGGGGATCGGGTCCACCCATCTCCCCAGTCTCCTACCCAGCCTAGTGCGAGCACCTGCAGTGGCTCAGCAGATGAGAGGCAGAGTGGGGTATGGGCCCTGGACTGCTGGACGTTGGGGCTGTTGGGGCTGCTGGTGGCCGGAGGAGTCAGGCAGGCTGGGGCTCTCAAGGTGACTGTAGGAGGTATGAGCCTGCGCCGGGCACAGAGGCAGCTGGGATGGAGACGAAAGGCACGGTGCAGCACGAGTTCTTGAGGAGAGTTTGAGTCTTGTTCCACTCTTGCTGGCTGTGTGACTTTGGGTCAGTCCGTTTGTCTGAGTTTCAGAGTCTGCTTCCGTAAACCGGGGATGGTGGGGCTTTCCCTGGAGGGCAGCAGACAGGACTAGGTGAGTCCACGTGCATCCAGGGCCAAGCATCTGCAGCCCTGGCAGGCCCCTGGGATAGAACGTTCCTGGGTGCCTGTGTCCACCGTTAGACAACATCCACCAGCTGTCTGTGTGCACACCTGGACACGCGAGTTAGTGCATTTGTGTTAGGGGAACTAAGGGTGATGGTCTGCGTGGTATGTGGGTTTATGTGACTGAGCCTTGTTCCTCTTATTCTCTCCAGTCTGGCGTGGGGGCTCTCGGGAGGTGACGGGAGATGGACAGGAAGCAGAACCCAGAGTGGTTGTCACTTGGAATCCCCTGCTGGAATCTTGGGGCGTGCTGAGGGAGGAGGGGAAGGGCTGGTTTCTTCCTGGCAGTGAGGCTATTGGGAGGCACAGCTGTACGCACACCTGACTGCCGGCGATGTCAGGCAGATGCGGCAGGAGGCTCCGCATGGAGACTGACGCAGCTACGCGGGGGCCCATCCTGCCCACCCCTGCCACTCTCTTCGCCTCCCCCTTGGCTCTCCAGGGACAGCAGGACCTGCTGTGCACACGGGAGGTGCTCTGGGGGAGATGACACGGTCCCTAACCCTAAGTGACAAAGGTGCATGCCTGGCGGCTACTGAGGCCATGGGACACTGCCTGGGCTGGAGAGGCGGGTGGAGGGGTGACGGGGCTGAGCATGCAAGCATGTGAGCTGGGGCCCACAGAGCACAGCTATGTGCTGAGCAGATTTGAGTTTTGAGCCCCACTCTGCCACTTCTGGCCCTGTGACCCTGGGTCAGTCATTCTCCCTCAGAGCCTCCATTTCCTGATCTATAAAATGGGACGAATTTATCCCATTGCTGCATGACAAGTTCCCCCAACAGTTGGGGGTTAAAACAATTTCATGATCTCACGGTGTCTGAGGGTCAGGAGTCTTGACACAGTTTAGCCAGGGGCCTCCAGCTGGTGTCCGCCCGCGGTGGCGGTCAGGGTGTTGACTGGGCTGCCGTCTCCTTATCCGAGTTCATTTCCTCAGTGCTGGCATTCCGTGGTCCTGCACCACATGGGGTTCTCTGCCTTGCAATGTGGTTTCTGGCTTCCCCCAAAGTGGGGGACCTGAGAGAGGCAAGAGAGAGAGAGGTTGGAGACCAAAGTCTTGCTATGACCCAGTTTGGGTAGGGATATCCCATTATCCCAGCCGAATTCCATCCCTTAGAACCGAGCTGCTGGGTTCACTCCAGCTAGGGAGGAGAATGCTGCCAGGAGGTAGATGTGGGGGTCACACGGGGGCCACCTCAGAGGCTGCTTCCCACAGGTCCCTGCCCTGTGGGGCTGGGAGGGTGAGACAAAGCTGTCTTCTGAGGCAGCTGGTCCTGCATCTGATACTCAAGAGGCGATGAACCCTCATGACCATCCTCTTCTTTTTCCCACAGGCAAGTGGGGAGCATTGAAGGCTCTTGAGCAGACAGCGCTACAGTCAGGCACGCAGGATGGGCTGTTGGTGCTGGGCAGTGACGGCAGTTGTCACTTCAGTCCCCTCTTTCTTTCGTTTCTCCACAGAACACCAGAAAGGGCAAGGCACAAAGTGGGGTGCCTACTGGGCTCTTGCCCCTGGATTGGTAGATTGAAGAATTGAACGATGGCAGCTGGTTCCACAGCTCTTAGGGAGCTCCGCCTGCTGTGTGCTCTGCGTAGGTGTTGGGACAGTCAAAAAGACAGTGACCTCTGCTCTCAGGAGGCTCACAGACCACCAGGGAGATGGACACTGACAAGCCTGCAGTCCTTCCGAGACAGAAAGCTGCCCCACAGAAGAGAGAGATGATCTGAACATCTCTTTAGCTGTCCCAGGATGGCAAGGAGCCAGAGCCATGCTTGGTCCAGGGAAGCCCATACATTGCATAAGCGGATGCCTGAGGCATTTGGGCTTAATTCTGTGGAGGAATTCAGAGTTAGAAAGGCTGTGTGGGTGCTTATGGGTCCCCGAAGTGCCACAGCAGGGCTTCTAAGCTGGTCTGGGGGTCGGAGAGGTTTCTATGAGAAAGTCAGCTTTACAACGGAGATGTGGAGGACAGTGGGAGAAAGGCAAGTATGGAGGAGGGCAGGAGGAAGGAAAGCTTCCTACAGAGAAATGGCCTTGGGCAGGTAAGGGGCTGGGCCCCTAGAGGAGCCCAGTGTAACGACTGGCTCCGAACCCAAGTTCCCTCCCCACTAGGTCTCCCTCTGGACCTGCTCCCACAGCTTTCCCCCCAGAGAAAAGCTGCTTAAAGAGTGCTGGTCCAAATCAGGACCACCGTGGAGTCCAGGATTAGGGCATTGGAATAGCAAAGCTGCCTCTCACTGGGCTGAAATGAGCTGCTCATTTCCTGTGGTTGCTATTAGAAGTTTATGTTGGGAATGGGTGTTAAAGTTTGTAAAATTAAAAAAATAATTGAAGTAAGGCATGTAACCTTGTGTAATTTTCAGGTGTGCATCAGGAAAAGTTTGAAAAGGCACGCCCTGGTGGAGTAGCAGTTAGGTCCTCTGCCTCTGGCTGCCCTGGTGGAGTAGCAGTTAGGTCCGCTGCCTCTGGCTGCCCTGGTGGAGTAGCAGTTAGGTCCGCTGCCTCTGGCTGCCCTGGTGGAGTAGCAGTTAGGTCCGCTGCCTCTGGCTGGCGCAGTCCATGCACATCCCAAAGGACCCGGGGTACAGCATGGGACCGGGAGAGAAACCAAGATGAACACTAAAAAAAATAAAGTGCTCCTTCCTCCTCTCTCTTCCTGCCTGCCTCTGCTCACCTCCATTCTTGACTGCATCTTTCCTTACAAAAAAAGTTTGCAAAATTCTTTCGCATCTTTGAACTCACCGGGTCCTCACAAGAGCCTGGAGAGGTGGGCAGGGTATCTGTGAAGACCCTGTTTTACCAAGAAAGAAGTCAAAGTTCGCACAGGCAAAGTGACTCGCGCGAAGTCACATAGCTAGCCTGTGGCATGGCCAGGGTTTGAAGCCAGGGTCCCCTGTGCCGGTGTCTGCTCTGCCCCACTGTCCAGGAGGTGTCCTCAGTGGTTGCGCCTGCACCGATACTTAGTGCCACGGGGTCAGAAAAGGGTGATCTTGAACACAGTAGGCTTCATCTGGGTCTTGCGAGGTGGGTGGGATTCGGGGTACGCATGGGACAGGGAGAGAAGCAAGGCAGGGCGGGGGCAGACAGCACAGGTGGGGAGCCAGGCAAGCACGCGTTCATGTCCATTTCAGTAATAATGGGTACTATTAATAGCCATTAATCATTATTATATAAAACTATTGCGATCATTGTTTCAGCAACCACTTACTGAGTTGGTTTTACATACATCTCATGTAGTCTGCACAAGAATCCCATGAAGGCCTCCCACGACCCCCATCTTATGGAGAAGCGAGGCCCCAGAGGTCGTAATTACTGGCAGAACCGCTGGGGTTGGCAGCAGCAGGCCTGGGCTCTTCCTGGCTGGGTGACCTTGGCGAGGAGCTTTATTTCTCAGGACCTGCATCACACTGGCATTGGGGGTGTAATGGTGCCCCTGCCTGTTAAGCCGTGTAGAGGTGGTCATTGTCACTAGTACCGCATCCTCCCTGTGTCTCCTTGGCCACCTGCTCAGCCCAGTCTGGGCATCTGAGGTCCTGCCAGTACTATCTGGGGACAGAGCTTGGTGGGGGCCACTGGAGAGGTCGCTCTGGAGGCTATATTATGTCCAGATCTCCCCGGGGACCCTGCTGAGAGGCAGGAATGTGGTCCCCAGCTGGCTGGGGCTCACCCAGAGGCCGGCGAGGCCTGTGCCAGGAAGCTCAGGATGCCCAGGAGGAACGGTGCCATGCGGGGCGTTCCACGTGTCTGCAGCAGCCTCGCCCAGGGGGTGCCCTGCTGTGGCTTTGGGAGCCATGAAGCCATCGCTGGAGGCCTCCCCGAGCCGCTGGAGGCCTGGCCATGAGACTGGGCTGGTCGGGGGCATCTGCCATTGGAGATGCCGTGTGTAGCGCCCAGGCCCGCTGGAGCTGTGTTGCTTTGTTTCGTTTGTGAGGAAGATAGGGGAGGGAGGAGAGGAAAGAGCATTCAAGGAAGGAAGAGGAGGGAAAAACATCCTTATCCATTTATATTTAGTGTTCATTTTTGGTTTTTCAACCTGGTCCAGGTCTTGAACCTGGGTCTTCGGGCTCTGTGGTCTGCACAACAGGGCCTCAGCAGCCTGAGCGTAATTTCAGCGTGCCCCCAATGTAATTTTTTTAGGAAAGAAAGGGAGAGAAGGAAGTAGGAAGGAAAGAAGGTAGGTAGAGGAGAAAGAAGTATTTTTATTTATTTATTTTGGTCCCACCCAGCCCTAGTCGCACCCTGGCTTGAGATCCCAGGCCCTTAAACCTCGCATGGTCCACACCCAGCTGTCCCAGCTGTCTGAGCCATAAGGGCACAGCCTGGGCCAGCATTGTGAGGCCATTGCTGCGGCTGCTTCCCCCTGCTTCCCCCGCAGGTACTGGCCAATGCCCCCTCTTCACAACGACCCCCCACCCTGCTCGCCCACCTTCGCACACTTGCAGGGAAAACGGGCTCTGCTCTCAGATGCCGAGCAGGGTAAAGGTCCCGGGCATGGCATCGGAAGAGCAGCGTTCGAGTTAAGACCAGCTCAGCTGCATAACTGTGACTTCAAGTAAGTTGGTTAAGCAGTCTGAGTTACAACTCACTCATCTAGAGAATGGAGATTTCGGGGCTAGATGGCAGGTGCAGGGAGGGCACCCTTTTGCTTGGCACAGGGAGGGAACTCTGCTCCCAGCTGCCCTCTGGACTCTCATAATTCCATTTGCTCAGGGTTAATTCTCACTTCGCTTCTTCTCCTTCCTCTGGCAGAGTAGCCTGCCAGCTGAGATGGGGGGAAGCCAGCAGGTGGGGGCAGCAGGGGTGGGGATCGGTGGTCAGCCTGGTCAGGGTCTCTGTTGGACCCCTGAGGCACCATTCCTGCTGTAGTCCATGAGAACAGCGCCCCCTGGAGGGGACACAGCCCACACGGCTGATGGGTCCTTGTTCGGAAGAAAAGTGATACCCGCCAAGCTAAGGCCATGGCCGCAGAGAGGACAGGAGGGGACAGAGCCCAGGGACATTTATTCCTGAGGGACTGGCAGGTTGGATGAGGGATGTTCAGGGAGTCCGCTGGGGCCCCGAGCAAGGCAGAGTGGTGGGTTAGGGCCCGGAGTTCAGCTGGAGCCTGCTAAGGGGCCAGGGACCATGACCATGGGTACAACAGGCCAGCAGGCCAGAGAGGGTTTTCTGGTCTTTTCCACAGAGGTGGCTCTGTGGCTGGTGGTCACACAGCAGCCCGAGTACAGAGCAGGGGCCCTGAACAGCCTCAACTGCCCCTGCATCCAGGTGGCCCTGACAGCGGGGGGCACCGCACTATGGGTGGGAGGCGACAGGCACAGGCTTTGGCCTGGGATTCGGGGAAGGTGCTTTGCAGCTGCCAAAGTGCGCGTCTTACTCCCAGAGAACGCCGGGAGGAACACCCCCACTTCACAGATGTGGAAGGAACTGACAGTGACAAGCCTGACCTGGCTTGAGGGGTCTCTTGTTACGTGGGTCAAATCCTGGGCCCTGGCTGGGGTGGGCTGCGAGGGCAGAAAGGCCAGCTTCCCTTGTCTCCGTTAACACCGGCCTCGCTTGTCAAATGCCGTGTCCCTTGAGGTGTAATTCACAGACAATGCCATTCAGCCTTTCTGTGTGTCTCGTCTGGTGAGTTGTGACAAAGGTGTGAGGTGTAGAGCTGCATCCACCATGAAGATGCAGACAGTTGTCACCCTGAGAAGCTCTGGGTGGGGTTTGGTGCCTCTGGGCGGTCATCTCTCATCCTCCTGCCCACTTTGCCATCCCGATGCATCTGTCTCTGTCGTCAGCCCTTTTCCAGGGGCCACACGAACAGGAGCGGCTGGACGTGGCTCTGGGTCTGACTTCGTGCTGTCGAGGTTCCTCCTCTTGGTGCATTGTCGTCGGCCGTTTCTGTGGCAGCGAGTGGTCACTGTGCCCTGTTTATTGGCCCATTCATCAGACGAGGGACATTCTAGTTATTTCCCTTCTGGGGTTATTCTGATGGAAGTTGTTTTCCACCTATGGCTAAGTCATTGTGTGGATAGCTTTATATTTCTCTTGGGGGTGCCCAGTAGGGTGTGGCTGCTGGGTCCTCCTGGGGTGTTTTTATAAGACACGGTCAAATCATTTCCCACGTGGCCACCCCATTTGGCATCCTACTGCAAGACAGGAGGGCAACGTATGGAAGCATGTTGCTCGTCTGGACTTCGGTGGTATATGTGTATGTGTTGTTGAGGTCGCATAACTGAAGGCCAGCTAATCCCCAGAGTGTCACCTGAGAGGACTTTGTGCAGCACCTGGATTTACGTTTTTTGTTTTTTTCATATACTATCAGCGATCATATTTGAAAGTGCATTTAAAAATGTGTACAGATATGCCCTGGTGGAGTAGTGGTTTGGTCAGGTGCCTCCAGCCGAAGTGCAGACCACATGCCTCCCCAGGACCTGGGTTCACATCCCGGTTGGGGAAGAACAACCCAGATGTACAACTAAGTAAAAATAAATAAATACTTCATCCTCTTTCTTCCTGCCTGTCTGCCTACTCCCCTTCATTCCTGCCTGCGCCTTTCCTTTAAAACAGCTGTATCTGGCACACCAAATCCATGCTTTCTTGATTTTTTACGGCTCAGATACTGACCCTGTGGTCTGACCATCTGGGTTTGGCTCCCAGAGTCCCTTCCTGCCAGCTGGGCAAGTCAATGTCTCTGAGCCTCAGATTTGTCCTCGAAAAAATGAGCTGATTAGTGCCCCCCTCCTACGTGAGCTGTGAGGGTGACAGCAGTAAGTGTGTGGAACGGTCCCCGTTCAGAGCTAGGTGTGTGCCGGTGCTTGATAAACACTGCCTTTTATCAGATGCGTGTGGCCCGTGCGTCAAGGGCAAGTGTTTCCTGGGTACCGTTGGGTGTTCACGCACATGTGTGCACGCACATGTGTGCATGTGTCTGACTCCTGGCCTGAGGACCTAGTCTCTGGGGTTGGATTGCCTGCCTGTCTCACAGGCATGTGCACCCACATGTCTGCCTTTTTGAGGCCGGATATGTGGATACACACTAAGCTCCCAGGGACCAGTGGTCCCATCTCCTGCTTCCCCATCTGTTCTGCTGTCATCCAGGCTGGGCGGGCCTGCGCCACCCCACACCCTTCCCACGGAAGAGAGGCTCTAGAACACAGTCCTTCCTGGGCCTGGCTTTCTGGCCTCTGGGTGTCTCCATCATACTTACCCAGAGCCAGTATTTCTGGACCTTTCTCCAGGCTGGCTGGGAAGGAAGTGCTCTGAAGGAAGCTGAGGGCTGTCAGCTGTCCATGGATGCTGCACGGAGGCTCCTGAGAGAGGCTCTGCTCAATTGCTGGGCGTAGCAGGTTTGCAGGCCTGCTTTGTTGAGGTATAATTGCCACATGTTAAACGACACCTGTTTAAGGCTTGCAAGGAGATGGATTTTGACATGTCACACAGTCACGAAGCCACAATCAGACAGCGAGCACATCATCCATCATCCCCAACATCCCCTCGGGGCCTGGGACACCTCCCTTTTTTCATCTCTGCTTTTTCTCACTCAGGCCCAGTTTACAAATGGGCCAGGCTGAGGGAGAGAAGACCTTAGAGGGAGCAAAGGCCCTGCGGTTGCTCCAGGGATTGAGTGTGTTTTCCCTCAACGAACTCTTGAGAGTCATCTGCGTCGCCGCTCACATCACTAGGTCTGTCTGTTTTCTCTGCTGAGTGGTGCCATTGCATAGACATGCCGTGATTGGCTGCACATTAGCCAGCAGGTATCTTTTCCTTTATGTTTTCACTTCTACATTTGTCTAATCCCATAATCAACATGTAAGATGAGTCTTTTACACCCTACTCCCCCCCCGCCCACACACAGGTGTTTTTGAGATTTTTCGCTGCTCCTGTCCCAAGTCTCGAACCTGGGTCCGTGGCTTTCATAGTCTGTCTTAGCAGCTTGAGCCACAGAGGGGGGGCTTTCCCAGCATGTTGTGAAGCCACGAGTCAAGCTGTGCCAAGGTTGGTCTGAGCCCAGGGGTCACCTTTTCCAGGCAGGGCACCTGAAGCCGGTGCCACCCTTGCCCTTCTATCCCTGACTGTCTCCTTCCCTAGAATGACCTCCCCTGCTCTACACTCTCAGGGGCCGCTCAACCTCTTCCAGGCAGCCTTCCCGACTGCAGGGTCTCCTCAGAGCTATTCCCACCCTTACTGCTTGGCAGCTTTCCAAGCCCCTGAGCACTGCTCATTGGTTCCATCTTGTCTCAGGCAAGCTTCTCCAGTGCCGCCCACACCTGGGGGACAGGGTCCCCACCTAGTGGGCCTAGCCCTTGGGCAACTGCTCCAGGGAGGCCTGGAGGCCCAGCCCTAGTCTGGCACTGCGGACACAGTGTCTGCGACCCTCTGGGAAGGCAGAAACAAAGGTGCAAACTCCTGTAAACCAGTGCAAGCATGGCCTGGACGAAGCCTGGGTCTTTGGGTGCTGAGGATCCCTCTCTTGTTTCTGGAAACCCGTGCCCTCTGCAGGGAGTGGGCGTGGAGGGCATCTGGGCACTGAAGTCATGCGGTGGAGACACCAAAGTGACTGTCTCCTTCCCCACCCCCATAGTCCCGCCTCCACATCTTTCTCCTTAAGATGAAGGGATGGGTGGGGCTGCCCTTCCCAAGGGACCAGCATGGATCCTGGGGAAGGAACAAGTGCTTCTCTGCCCTCACCCCCAACAGCCAAGGCTGTGCGTGAGCCCATTTGGGGCTGCTGATGTTTGTCTTCCAGCCCCAGGGCGGAGGCCTGAGGGGAGGAACTCCCCCAGGGTCACAGCTAGTAGGTAACAGACACAAGCCTCCCGACACCTTGTCCCACGTTCATCCTGCATCTGTTCTTCTCTGTCCTGTCTCCTGGATGCCAGCCTCACGTGTGTGTGAAGTGCCTTCTTCTGTACCAAGCCCTGTCCTGTCCTCTGCCCATTTTAGGGGGGTGGTAAGGCTGTGTGTGGGCTCCCTGCTCCCCGGCCTGGGGCCCTTGGGGCAGACACGAATTTTGTGAGGAAGCCTGGGCGAAGAGGCCCTCCTCTGGGTGAGATGTAAATTGGTGGAACTATAGCAGGAAGGCAGCCTGGCGTGGGGCAGGGGGCCAGAGGGAGGGAAGAGGTGGGGTGGTCCCGGGCTGACACCCACCCCTGCCTGTCTCCAGTGGCAGCCCGTGTCTGGTCATGTATTCACTCGGCCTACCTTTGTCAGCCCGGTTCCATGTCCCTGCTCCCCTCCTCCAGAAGGTCTTCCTGAGAAGTGACCTTCCTATGTGTCCTTTGGCATTTCTTACTGTTTGCCATTGTATCTCAGATGTATAAGTCTTACTTCCCTTCCTGGACTGTTGGCTTCTCGAGGATTCGATTCATGTGTGTTTCATGCCTGTATCTCCAGTACCCAGGACAGACAGGGCTTCGTAGGCAGAAGATCTGTGATGAGTAAAATAAATAAATGCTGATGGTAGTGAGAGATGGTACATGGTGGCTCATGGCCATGTGTCATGACAGTAGGTCATGACAGGTAGATGGTAAATACTCATGAGGAGCAGTAGATGGCAGGTGGCGGCAGTGGGAGGGGACGGGTAAGGGATGATGGCAGGTGACGGCAGATAAAAAACGGTGGGCGGTGGTGCAGCAGGAAACAGCAGTGGATGGCAGCCAGAGAAGGGTGGTGGCAAAAGGTGGTGGTGGTGGTGGGCGGCAATGGCCGTGGAAACAGCAGCATCTTCTGCCTCCGCCCCGTCCTGTGCCCCTTTGGCGGCCTTGGCCCCACTCTTGGACTGTCAGTTCTCTGACACTGTGATTGCTCCTTTGCAGATTCCATCGGGGGCCCCTTCCCTGTCACCTCTCACCGATGCCACCACAAGCAGAAGCACTGCCCGCCTGTGCTGCCTGGTGGGGGGCTCCCGGCCACCCCCCTGCTCTTCCACCCCCACACCAAGGGCTCCCAGATCCTCATGGACCTCAGCCACAAAGCCGTCAAGAGGCAAGCCAGCTTCTGCAACGCCATCACCTTCAGTAACCGCCCGGTCCTCATCTACGAGCAAGTCAGGCTGAAGGTGGGCCTGCCCTCCCCCTCGTCACTGTCACCTGCCTTCTGGGCCTCTGAGCTTTCTCCCAAATCACACCGTTCCTGCACCTGCCCCTTCCCTCTCCTCTGCTGCCATCCCTCCTCCTCCTCTGTTCTGTGCTCTTCTCAGTCTTCCCTGGTGGCACAGAGGGAGGGTGGGGCGGGGGGGCTGGGGGCCATTGGCTCTCCCTGGACTGGTGGGGGGCCCCCAGAGCGAGCCCGCTGGGCGGTGTGGCTCCGGGGGCTCTGCCCGAGGGGCGTCTGCCCGGAGGAGCCTGTTCCTTCCCCGTGGGCCCGGACGGTGGTGGGCGGCAGGGCTGGGCTGGGGGCTGTCTGAGGCCACCCCCTCCCCACAGATCACCAAGAAGCAGTGCTGCTGGAGCGGGGCGCTGCGGCTGGGCTTCACCAGCAAGGACCCGTCCCGCATCGCCCCGGACTCGCTGCCCAAGTACGCCTGCCCCGACCTGGTGTCCCAGAGCGGTTTCTGGGCCAAGGCGCTGCCTGAGGAGTTTGCCAGTGAGGGCAACATCATCGCCTTCTGGGTGGACAAAAAGGGCCGTGTGTTCTACCGCGTCAATGACTCGGCCGCCATGCTCTTCTTCAACGGCGTCCGCACAGCCGACCCGCTCTGGGCCCTGGTGGACGTGTACGGCCTGACGCGGGGCGTCCAGCTGCTCGGTGAGTGTCCACCTGCTCTGGTGTCCTAGCTGCAGGGCACAGCCCAGGCACTGTGGTCTGGCACAGCTCGGCCCCATCAGGCATGGGGGCCCCTTCCCCTGGGACAGCAGCCCCCGAGTGCCCCTTTCCTCCCGACCCACATCGGTGGCAGGTGGAGTGGGGCCAGACTTCTGTTCTGTGCAGCCTCGGATTGTGTCTTTGAGCGCCGTCTTGAGTGGCAGCCTCGAAGACTTCCTTCAAAGGAAGTGATTAACACTAACCATCGTAGCGCAGCTTGCAGAGCCCTGGCCCCGCACCGAGCTGTGAGGTCGTCCTCACAGCAGCCCGGGGAGTGGACTCCACGACTGGGCCATGGAGCTAGGGGGGCTGGATCGCAGCCCCAGGACTGCAGCAGGTGGGCCACAGCCATCACTGAGTCCCAAGTGAGCCTGGCCCTTGGGATCTGAGCCTGTTGGAGGCCGGGCCCCACCCTGGGCTTTCTGCAGGGATGTGGTGAAAGGGTGCCGGGGAGCAGAAGGCACCAGACTAAGACTCTGCCGGCTGCTCCTGGTCCCCAGCAGGAGCAGTGCTGGGTGCTGGGGCATGGGGCTGGGAGGTGACAGGGATGAGCAGCAAGGCAGCCTGGGCTGCTAAGGGACCAGGGCCACGTGTTTCCTGGACCAGCTCTGACCCGGCCATGGTAAGGTTCGTGCCCACACTGGAAAGGGCCTCGGAGAGTCTCAGACGTCCTGGGGTCCCACAGAAAGCTGGTGGCCGAGTTGGGACTAGGATCCAGGCCGCCTGACTGTCGAGAATCCCTCCCACCTTGCTCCATTGTGTGCATGCAGGAGCGTGCATATGAGTGTGTGTGCACGGACGCAGGACACATCAACCTATCCGCCAGCTGGTGGTCTCACGGGTGGGGTCTGTAGCAGTACCAGCTTCTCTGTCTCTAAAATGGGTTGTTGGGAAGATAACATGACGAGAGACTGAGTCAAGTGCCTGGCACAGTCCTGGGAATCATGGTCCTGGGTATAAGCTCAGCCAACGCTTGTGCATCCTGTCTCCCATCTTCTACCCTCTCCCTGCAGAGAAAACTGCCTTGCAGGTGGTTGAAAACTTTCTTTTCCCTTTCTGACTTCAGAAGCTAGAAACAGTGAAGCTCTTTCTTTACCTCCATTTGAGAAAAAAAGAGTGAGAATAAAAACAAAGAAATGAGTAATTCAGCTCAATGAAAGTGTCTCCACACTCATGCAGACATGCTCCATCCTGAAACCAGACTCTTCCAAACCCAGGAAACGAGCCCGATTTGCCTGAGGGCTTTTCATTCCTCCTGTGAAATGGCTGCACCTGCTGTGGGACCTCAGTTTTTCTCATCTGTACAATGGGGGTGTTATAATTGTTCTCAGGGTTTTTTTTTGAAGGCTCAGAGAGCTGTTTTCTGTGAAGCAGCTAACTCATAGTCAGTATGCAATGTCTGTCAGTCAATCCCACCCATCCCGGAGAGGGCCATGCTTAACCCAGTGTTTAGGGGCCCACACTTAAAAGGCTCTGGAGTCCCAATGTTTGAGTTTGACCTCCAGCCTGGGCACTTCTGAGTCTCCATCTTCTCGTCTGTAAAGTGGTTGTGAACACTGTGACAGCCCAGGGCTCAGCCACACATGATGGGAAAACAGAAGACCATCTCAGTTCTTGAGAAAGTCACACCTGTTGGGGTAAGTGGGACAAAGAAGTGAGGGGAATTCTTGCTATTCCCTGAGCAAAGAATGTCTTTCCCACTGGGCTTCAAGGCCCAGCTCAGCAGTCACCTCTTCTCTGATGGCTTCAGGGCAGAATTCGCTTCTCTGTCCCTGAGTCCCACCACATGGTGCCTGCACCTTTCCCGTGTGAGGCACTGGCTGAGCCTTGGGCCCTCCCTAGGTCTGCTTCCACACAAGATGGCGAGGGCTTTGAGGGAGGGCTCTGTATCTTACCCCACAGGGTTTCTCTCCAGCATGGAATTTAGTGCCTGGTGTGTGGCAGGCGCCGAGGAGTATTTGTAGGAGAGGAGAGCGGTGGGATGCATGGATGGGAGGATGAATGACTTGTTAGCTGCAAGGAAGCAAAGCGGACTGAGGTAGATCTATCTCTGTGCACAGACAGCCCCGGCACCCTGGCAAACTAGGGAGACAACACCAGCACTCCCGACATCAGCAAGGCATAACCCAAAAAACTGGCTGTAGTCATAGGATCCCTTCCATCTGCGGAGATGGTTCCCGTCCAATGATCTCATTTAATCTCTCAACAGCCAGGCCTGGAGGTTGTGTTTCTTGTTGTCCATTGGCAGGAGAAAATGGGACACGGAAGGCCTGGCTTGCTTGTATGGGGCTTTGGTAGAGCTGGGACTTGAACTGGGTGTTCTGAGGCCCAGGAGTGCCTTTCCCATCACTCAACAGTAGGTTTAAACATGATGAGAAGCAGGAAGTCAGAAGAGGTTGAGAGACTCCTTTCAAGTCAGGAGGAAGAATGGAATCCAGGAAGGCTTCTTGGAAGAGGGGCCTTGGCCTGGGCCCTCACGTCCCAGGAAGGCCTGGGGGATAGGGGATAGGGATGAAGGGAACATGCTAAGTGAGATGAGACTTCTAAACCTCCAAGGGGACCAAGGGAAGAGACAGGAGAGTAATTCCAAGGGATTCATGGTGGGGGGGGGGTCCAGGAGCCCAACCTCACCCAGGCCCCATTCCTCCTCCTTGACTATAAATGGGTTTTCAGCAGTATTTGTGGTTGCATTTGGATCTCCCACTGGCTTCTCTCTGTATTCCTGAAGATGCCGAGGCCTTAGCTGATTCCGGTCCCAGCTGTAAATCGCCACACTCCTTGGGCATTTCCAAACAATGGTTTTGGCCCCTAAATTCAATGAGCGGGTTAAAATAGCTCTTGATTTTGTTCTTTGTAAATTAATTTATTTTTTGGTTTTAAAAGACACATCCCAGCTCTCTTCAGGGGAGGGTTCTATGCACTCATTCGGTGTCCTTCCCTCTGGGAGACGTCTGCCAGCCTACGGGGGCTCCTCTTCCTCTCCTCCCCACTTCCCTCTCTCCTTCTCTCTCTCTGCCTTTCTTTCTTTCTAAGCCATTCTCTCCTTCCCACCCAGATCGCAGCTCCTCTTGACTTTCCCTGGTCTTCTTCCTCAGCTGCTACTTGGCATTGCTGTGCCCTCTGAAGAAGTCACTCTCCTGGTGGCTCTGAGGCTGGTCTTGTCATTCCTGGGGTGATGGCCCCCTAAAGCAAAGTTTCACCTTTAGAAACTTCCTGTCCCCTTCCTTCCTGCGACTGCCTGGAACCTATGGCCCAAGCCCTCGACATCCCACCTGGCCAGCGTGTACGCCTAGAACCAGAGATACTCTGGGGTACCTGGCATGAAGTAGGCTCACAGGGCAGGCCATGGACGGATTGACTATTTCCCCATCAGCGGTGAGGCAGGAGCTGGTATCTCTCCTGACTGGCCCTTCAGGAGGCTCCTGGTCCCTGCCCCTCGCTGGCAGAACCCTAACCCAGGTCTTCGGGGTTCACCCTATGCCCCAGCAGGCCTGGTTCAGGCCTTCCAGCTCCCTGTTATGCTGGAGCTCAGGGGTCATCCTCTTCCCTTGGGGCAAGCCCAGGCTGGTATCTCCCAAGAATAACAGCTTTCTACCTCCAGGAAGACGGATCTGCCAGCTACTAAACAAACACCAGTTTTATGGGGTGATTAATGCTTGGAGAGATAAGCTCCTATCCCAGTTTTTCAAGGTCTCCCTGCTCCTCGCAGAAATTTTGGCTCAGGAAGAAGGGCTGTGGGGCTTGGCCGAATGTTGGCGAGCCAGGACTTCACATCCCGGGTGCTCCCGAGTGCCCAGGGTGCCCCTCAGTGCCCGCCACAGCCTCAGCACTGCACAGAGTGGGGGACGCAAACACATCAAAATGCAGCTCCTCTCCTTGAAGGGTGTGTACACTGGGGGATACATCAGATAACGGCTCTGACGTAACCTAAACCCAGTTCTATGTGATTAAGCATGACTGAACTTAAAACTATGAGATTGTCACTGGGGGGAAACCCAGGAGAACTTCCTGTAGGAGATGAGTTTCAAATCAGGAACCAGGGGAGACGCAAAGAATCTGGTTGAGCAGGAACAATTTAGGCCAGCCTGGAGGAGTGTGCATAGGCACAGAGGGGAATCAATAGTCAGTCTAGGAGCAGACCCTTGAGGGGCAAGGGTAAAGTAGAAAGGTAGTAGGGGGAAGCAGAAATGCACACTTGCAGGGATGTGTCTCCATTACAGGGGCGAATCTATGAGAGTAGAAAGTTTCTGGCAGCTTCTGTGCTGTCAAGTTTTTCAATAAGAGGATTTATGGTTGAGGGTAGAGACATGCAAGGCTTAGAGATGGAAGGGCTTGTCCAGATTTTCCCAGCTGGCCAGAAGCCAGGCCCAGCCTGGAGTTCAGATCTCTCAGGCTAATCTGGGCACCAGGTTTGCTTGAAGAGACTTACTGCCCCATCAAAATGGTAGTGGCTGAGCCCAGGAGGGCCGTAGGGGCACTAGACAGAGGCTCCCAAGGGCTCATGGTATCAGACTTCACCTACCTTTGCACAGGTCCCAAGGTCTTGGTAATGGAGTCTCCTGCCTACCGAGGAGAGAGTGTCCCGAGACTCGGGGTAGCTTTCTGAGGGCGAGGCTGCTGGGCCGGCTCTCGGGGTGGTGGATCAGACTGCCAGGCGACAAGAGGCCTGGACCTCTCAGGTGATAAGGCCCTGGGTCAGGTTCCCCGCCCGGGTGTGCCTCAGCTTGACTGCACAAAGAGTGTGGGCCATCCCTGGGCGGCTGAGGACCACTCTACCATCTGGGGCTTCCATTTCCCAGGCTAAACCAATATTTACCCTCCGCTGTGGCTGCCAGGGACTGAGAGACAAATATTAGTTTAAGGAGCCTGAGCTAAGCTCCTGGGAAGGGAGAAAGAACTGAGGATGCCGATTGTGATTTCTTCCTCTTTGACAATTTTCGTTTCTTCTTGATTAAAAATAAATCTTGCTTTTCCTTCTGCTTCAGAGATTCTTCCAGGAACTTCCTTCTCGCTCATCCCCAATTCTGCCCCTTTTCTCAGGGCCCAACAGCAGGTCCTTCCCTCCACCAGGAAGCTTTCCTCCTGACTGCCCAAAGTGCACGGGGTCAGCAGTTCTGCACCGTGGATGGTCCAGTTTGGTTTGTTCCCCTCCCCTCCTCCAGCCCGACCTGGTGTCTCGAACCCGGGTACCCGCGCTTTACATGGTCTGCACCTTCGCTGCCTGAGCCGCAGGGTGTGGCATACTGTCCTGTTCTTTAAGACGACATCATACGTCCTCTTTTATAGATCATCAAGAAAGCTATTGTACCCATTTTGCAGACAAGGAAATGTCTCAGAGAGGTCTGATACTTGCTCAGGGTCACACAGCGGAGCGTTGGTAGAGTTGAGATTTAAGCCCAGGACCACTGGGCTCCATTATTGTCCCATTTCTCTAAACGTGAGTCCATCTGGCCTCCCTTTGAAGTCTGGGTACCTCTCAAGGGTGAGATCAAGGCCTTATGTTGTCTTCTAGAACAGAGCTCGTGAAAGCTTAAGTCACCAGGGAGCCGCCGCTCATGTTGGGCACAGATAGGCCGTTAGAGCCGCAGCCGTGCTGGCAAGAGGCATCGGGGGTCCCTCCCGGAATCCTGATTCAGCCGTGTGTGTGCAGGGGTTGGGGGGCGTGGGGGGGTGGTCTGCCTGCCTTATCAGTCCCTAAATGCTCCTGAGGACTTGGCCTTACCCTGTCTTCACATGTGCTCTAGTTTTCTACCTGAATGAAAATAAATATCAAGTGCAGCCCTATGCAGTTGCCAAAATGGACTGTTTCTAATGTACAAAAGTGGCAATTTTATATATTTTCACCTCCTATCTCTTTGGCCCAAGATTTAGTTCTAGGGACCCTGGTGAGACCTGGGAGGCTCAGCGTGGGGCATATGTGTGAGGGAGGACCTAGGGCCTTGCAGTACTGGGGTCCAGGCCCTCATTTCAGGAGGGGGGCACCACTGAAGCGAGACGCCTTGGCCACTCACTGGCTTTGGGCAAATCTCTGTCCTCAGCCACCCCACCTATTATTTGGCATAATTATCAGTGCACCATTCATCTCACAGAAAATCTGAGGCTCACGGGTATCTAACAGTGTTTCCATAAATGGGGCGGGTTATTATTTTTAGGTTAAAAAGGAATAGCTAATGTAAAAACACCACCAAAAAAGAACGCCTCGCCCAGCCAGTCCTCTCACTAAAAGAGGAAGCCTTAAAACCAAGTCCCTGTAACTGTATGCAAGTCAAACTGTGCTGTCTAAATGGTTTCTAGAACAAGACGGAAGGTTCTCTGGCTGGGTTCCTGGGAACACTGGGGTTCCACGGACGTGTCTTTGAGAAGGTGGAGCCAGGGCCAGTGGGCAGGGCTCTGTACGCCCCTTCCAGACTTCGCCCAGCTTCTGTTTCTGTTGGACAAAAGGAGCCTGCTAAGTAAGAAAAGAAAGTTCGAGAACTTCTGGACCAGTGATTCTGAGACTCTCCCTGTCCAGATCCTGTGGCTTGAAAAACCTATAAATCTATGACTATGTCTCCAAGTGACTCTAGGACATTCTGTCATGAGGGAAAGGAGGGATGTGGGCCTCAGAAAGTGTTTGTTTCTTCTAGCTTTCCCGTGGCTGGGTTTATATGGAGAGGGTGGTGGCAGTGTGGGTTTCGGGGTGCTGCCCACAGGGGCGGAGAAACCCCTCGCCTGTCCAAGTCCTGCTTCCGCCCTCCCGGTCCCTTCCCCTGTGCTGTGCCAGATGCTGAGCAGCATGAGGATGTTTATGGAGACAGTAAAAGGGCTGGCAGCACCTTCCAAACAGGGGCTGCAGTTCCCCGCTGGGTGGCCCGGCGGCTGCGGTCTGACCCATGGCTAAAGATTACCCAGGGCTCCGGATGCGAGAATCTAAGCAAACAAGACTCCCCAGCTGATGGCCCTGCTTCAGAGGCCCCTGCACCCATGCCTGGCCCTGCCCCTGTTTACCCTGCACCAGTGGCCACGTATTGGGATCCTGGGAGGTGGGGTCTCTGGACCAGAATGGGCCACCACACCCTGGGCCTGGCCATCTCCCCTTCTGCCTCCTCTCTCCTCCGGCCTCGCTCAGAGCCTTTGCGTTTGCTACACAGGCCTCCCTCCTGAGTGCTTCTCGCTTGTCTGTCAGTTCAAACCCTCCTGTCCTTTAGGGCCCAGGTCAAATCTTAGGTTTGCAAGATGTCTTCTCTGACTCACTCCGAAAGAGTGGGAGAGCTTTGTCCTAAAAAGGGTAGCTATGCTGAGGAAGGGAAGGCTCAGGCAGGGCCCCGGGGAGTGGATCTCAGACACCTATGGAGTCGCGCACTGAGTTTTTCCAACAGTTGTTAGAAAGATAGGGGCGAGGTCACCTGGGGAAGTGGTGAACTGGTCCCAGGGGCATTCTGGCAGAGATGTTGGCAGAGAGACAGTGATGTCCTTTTTGTCCCCTAAGGTCCTGTCTAACCCGAGACATAGGATCTCATAAGGGATTGTTTCAGATATATTCAGGCCTCCAACCTCTTGCCGCACACTGCTGGCTCCTCCCTCTCCTTCACCCCTGCCCAGGGCTGAGCCGTGGTGAGGGCCCTGAGCGCCAGCCTGAGGAGAGGAGACCCTGGGCCCAGACTCCCTCTCCCCAGGAGTTCCTATGGGCCCAGGGGATCTGCAGAGCCACCCCCAGGCACCACACTAAGCAGGGGCTGAAGATTTCCAAGCTCCTTCCTGAAAGAGGGCACAGGAGAGGGGGCCCCTCTTTGCAGCTTCTCCCGAGCCCCCACATCACAGGCATCTGCCTGGGGCTCTGGGGTGTCCAAAGTATGGTTTTCTATGTTGTCCCCAGGGCGTAGTGCTGGGCGAGGTTGGCCGTGGCGTCGTCCAGAGGCTGTGGGGCACAGACCCTTCCCTGACTTCCGACTCATTGTCGGCTCACTCAGCTGTGACCTTTGCTGTCCCTCTGCTGAGGGCACTCTGCCCAGCGCCTCGTCTAGGGTTTCATCTCTTTCATCTATTTCGGGGCTCCGACCAGGCCCACTGATGAGATGGTTATTTTGGAGCAGCCAACGGGCTGCAGCTGCTCGTGACCTGGAGGGGACGAAAGACACTGGGGCTGGGCGCTGGCCCTGGGATTTCATGTTTTAGCTCTTTCCCAGCCGCTCCTGTGCCCTCTCCCAGTGCCAGCAATATTTCAGGCAAGGCCAAAGCGGGCATTTTCCTGCCTCTCTGCTTTCTCTCTGCCTTTTTCTCCTTCCATCTCCTCTCCCCTTCCTGTGTAGCTTCTCCTTGCTGGTCTGCGTCAGTGATGCCATTCACTGGTTATGCCCTGGGTGCCCATCATGACTGATGTGAAGTCTGATTAAGTGACAGAAAGTAGACCTGACTTTGGCCCCACACTCGGCCTCTGCAAACTCTAATACCATCTGACGTTATTGAGAGACCAGGTACCAGGGTCTCCCCCTGTCCTCTGATCCCCACAACAGCGTCACCAGACAGGTCTTATTATCTCTGCTTCCTGGGGAGAGATATGAGGCTGGGAGGGAAGTGCCGACCCGTAGACCACAGCCGAATGCTGGATGAGACCCAGACCTATATCGCCCCAAAGCTTGCTTCTGAGCCCCGTGGCCTGCCCAGGTTAATAACAGCGACTCATATTGACCTAGTGATTCTTCTGTGCCAGGTTCTCTAGCAGGTGTTCTGTGTGGCTTATTCAACTTAATCTTCACAGACCCCTCCCGGGGCGAGTACTAGAATACAGAGTTTTATACAAGTCAGTCAATGCTGATGTCACTGCTGAAGAAGAGAGCTCCTGAGAAGTTAAGGTATCTTGTCCAAGGTCATGGCCAAGCAATGGCAGAGCCAGGATTTGAACCCTGACTGACAACATCAAAGTCCTGATATTTACGTATGCTCCTATCTTGCCTACCAGCATACGGATTTCGGTTACTAAAAGCTGTAAAATACTCTTAGGTTGCATTTTTAGAGACATAGCATACATATCAAGGGAGGTGCTGGCCACACTATGCTTTGAGCTGGTCAGGGTACATCACAGAGTCTGCTTCTGTTTGTTCTGTCCCATAGGGGGTGGGAAGGTATATGGCGAGTCTAAGTATTCTTTGAGGAGAGCTGTCTTCAGTATGTGCCTGAGAGGCAGCCCCAGAAACTGTGGGTATAAATACAGGGAGGAAGATTTTGGTTAAGAGAAGAAAATTCTTTTTAAAGAAAGGTGCAGGCAGTAATGAAGGTGAGCAGGCAGGCAGGAAGAGAGAGGCTGAAGAAGCATGTTATTTTATTTAGCTGTTCCCCCGGCCCTGGGTCTTGAACCTGGGACCCTGGGATTATGTGGATTGTACCCATGGTGTATTAGCCCATTAGGCCACCAGGGCACACCAGAAAGTCCTTTCTTAAACACAATAGCAGCTCTGCAGTGACAGGTTGCCTGGGAGGCAGTGGGAGGTACGCAGGGTGGAAGAGGATTCCTGGAGGGGCAGAGGCCAGGCTGGCTCACATCCAGCCCCATTCAGAGAGCTGCTCTGAGGGTCTGCCAGCTTCCTGGGCTCTGGACTGACTACTCCGAGTGTGTGTGGGGTGTGGTGAGGGGATGTGTGGGCGTGTATGTGTGTGGGCCCCTGTGACGGTCCTGTTCCTACAGGTCCTGGCTGGGCATCTCGGAGCCACTTGTTTCCTCCTCATCCTATTGTCCCCATCAATCCGTCTCCAACCCTCTGGAGTCCTCAAGGGCCACTGCCTGAATCCCTGAGGGGCAAGGGAGCAGGGGCTGTTTCCTAGGGTTCAGGTCAGCCCACAGGCCCCCTCAGCACCCCACTATTGTCTCTGGTGCCTCCTCTCCTGCGGGGGCCCTCCTTGCCTCTCCCTCCGCCTGTACACAACCCCCCAGCCTCTGCACCATGGCTGTCACGGAGTCAATTCCCTGGAATAATCGAATTTTCCGGTCGGCTCATTCCTCCTTGCCAAGCATGATGCTGGGAAATCCCAACCAGCCAGGCCCCAAGAGGCTTCTCCAGAGATGGAGGGCGGGGACTCGGGGGGAAGGCCAGCATCCTCTCCTTGCCTGGAGCCAAACATGTTCCTGGCAGGGGCAGGGGGGCCAAGGGAGAACACTAGGCTTTAGAGGCTGTCTCTGGATTCAGCTAGAGACAGATTCTGGCCTCTGCTGCCCCTCTCAGTCCAGCCCCCTCCCTGCGTCTGTTCTGACATTGGAGCACCCAGCTTTCCCATCCAGTTCTTGGAGAGAAAGCAGATTCTCCTGTGGGGAGCTCAGAGAACAAGTTCCTGGGGAGCGATTGGCCCATGACCTGGCCTATGTGGCCAGGGATGACATTAATCAAATTTGAGGACTCCCACAGAAGGCCTTCAGTACGCACGGAGGGCCTGAAAATGAAGACTGTGGTGTCAAGAGCTAGAAAGACCTGGCTTCAGCCCTGGATCTGCCACTTGCTGACTGTCTGATTCCATCTCGCAGCTTTATCCTGAAATGGGGAACACTCCCCCGGGCTGCTGTGAGGATGAAATGCAGGGGTAATTCACTGCGCCCCGTTATACAGCATAGCCTCCGTAAAGCAGGGTATGAGACTTCAAAAACTGTGCACAATTACTGGCCTGAAAAGGTGTTCAGGACATAGTAAGTGGAAAAGCTAGTTTTGAAAAAGAAATCTAGATCGCTGGGCTCTCAGCCTGGAGTCCATACCCTGCGTAACTGTGATTCAC
>RJWH01004945.1:0-90603 GCA_004363575.1 Solenodon paradoxus | reverse complement strand
AGGCGTGAGAGCCATGCACAATGCTAGAAACAGGGGGCTCCAGAGGACAAATAACAGGGTTTCAAGATCACCAATCTCACATAAAAACTTACCCATGACCCTGCTTTGATCTAGCTCATCCCTTTACCTGGCCTTTGAAGCCCTCCTCAGTCTGACCTAATTACCTAGACAGCTGATTACCCAACACTGAAGAGAGGCCTCAAGAAGCTGACTTCACTTGCTATTTGAAAGCCATGTAGGTTGCTCCTGAATACTAATGTTTCCACAGAAATCATAGCAGCAGGAACTCTGAGAGACATCCTATCATCGAATGAGCCATCCATTTATTGCTAGGGCTCTTAGTCAATGACTGTGTTCTTTAGCAAAAGATGAGGCAGCCTCTCTTTAAAGAGCCAGTTCATCTGATTTCTCATCAGCTGATTTCTATGTACAGTTCACACAAATGAGTATTTATGTACTTTCTAAACCATGTCACCATCACACAAGAAGCTCAAATAATACTTATACATGTTATATACTAGGACACATTATTTTCCTGGAAGCAATTATAATAAATGTTACTTGCTTCTTTTAATGAAAACATGCCAACTGACATCTCACCAGGGAAGAGGGATGATTAGGAGCTCTTAAAATGCCCTGAGGGAAACTCCATGACTCTAGACACATTGTCTCTAGACAAGTGAGTTCAAAGAAAGAATAAACAACCACTTACTTCAGGTTTTCCTTTAGCTAGGGGCTGAGTTTATGGCTATTTAGGCTGTACTGGGACAATATTCAAGTAAAAATAACTGGCCTCCTATAAGAATATTTTCATTCTATAGCCTAAAAAAGATACTGACGTTAATGAAGCATTGAGGATTCTCACAGTTCTACTACGGATCTCTCCAGATTGAACACTTCCTGGCCACCCAAACCCCAACTAGCTTCACCAGATATTAATAACTTAGACCTTAGAGCACTTACTCCTAGAAGTCACTTCAAGTTTTCCATATATTGACTCATGTAATCCTTACAACCTTATAATGTATGTGCACTTACTCTTTTGACAAACAAAGGAACTGAGATATGGGCAGATCAGGTATACTTAGCCCCCGGGCACGGTTAATAATTGTTATAGAAGCTGAGTTTGAATGGAGGAATCCTGACTGTAAGACCTATGTTTCTAAATCATAGGCTACTCAGAAAATCAGAAAACAGGAAAACTAGGGGAAAGGGAATAATTATATATGAATGAAATATATATCCAGCATGAAGCAACTATATGAACTAGGAAAAACAATCAGAAAGGAAAGATGACAGAAATTTTTTTAAATACTTTCATGATTTCTGTTGTTTACACTGTTATTTTCCTTCTAGGATATTGAGTTTCCTCCTCACATTGTGTGCATTTCATACCACAGCCACCACCAGAGTCCCAGTAACCCTTCATGACCACTATAACGCCCACCACCATAACTCCTTCCTTCCCCTGTTCCCGCCCCCTCACGCCCCCCTAGAAACCACAGTCCTGCATCTGCGAATTTTGTTATCATTTGTCCGTGACTTTGTTTTGTTTCTTTATATTCTACATATGAATGACACCACCCTACATTTTCAATCAATTTAACTCCGAGAGAATTGGAGAATTAAAGGGTCCAATAATTGGTTATTTTAGGAGAGAACAGGACTTGTTGAACATTGTGTATCAGGTCCAAACGAAGGTAGTGATGCTGATGAAACACTCAGTTGCTTTCAGAAAAGACCCTAAACTTTATACCCTCTGAGTAAGAAATCCTAAATCAGCTCCCATTTCAGCCAGACTTTACATCATCTGGGTACAAATAATAGGATACATTTGACGAAATGGTAATGGAAATATTACAGACACAACTTAGGAAGCTAGCTCAGATGAAAAGTCATATCTTTTTAATGATAATTTCATTATTTCTTTCATTTACATGACTATGCATTTTAGGATATTGCATTCGCACCTCAGTCTGCAAATTTCACACCACATCCACCACCAGAGTTCCGTGTCCTTTACCACCACATTGTTCCCTCCATCCTTCCCTCCTCCCGCCATTCCCCTGAGAACCTCTGTCTTATGGCCTGTGAATTTTATTGGTCTGCTTATTTTGTTTCATTATATTTCACATAAGAGTTAAACCATCATGCACTCTTTTCCTTTCTGACTTATTTTTCTTATCATGATCTTCTCCAGTTTCATCCAGGTTGTTGCAAAGGGCAGGATTATTTTTTCAACTACATAAAATTCCATTGAGTGTGTATATTACAGCTTCCTTGTTAAGTCACCTATTGATGGTCATTTAGGTTGTTTCCATATCTTGGCTGTTGTGAATTGTGCTGCTGTGAACATAGTGGTACAGATGTTTTTCTGGTTAGTTTTTGTATTCTCTGGGTGTGTGCTTAGGGGTGAGAGTGCTGCATCAAATAGTAGTTCCATTTTTTTTTTTTTTGGAATGAATAGCATAAATTTTTAAGGATAAATTGATTATCTGGTGTTTTTCTTTATATGCTGAATTTAGACCCTAATCCCTAATAAAATGTAACTCAATGCAGTCAATGTGATGGAAACTATCGGAACATTCTTTCATCACAAAATCACACTCAAGAAGTATAAGAAAAGCATAATGTACACTGCCATAGCTAGGACCCTCCTGCTCACAATTCACTGGACTCAGGAGACACTCATGGAGAGCTCACTACATAATAAAAACTAAATAAAAGCAACAGATTTACATTCATACATTGATCGCAACTCCATTAAGCATCTCTCTATCATATATATATCACATGTGAATAAGAACTGCTTCACACAGAGCCTCTTAGTATTTATACTCAACTGTATAGAAAAATATCTGCCTACAAATCCCCAACACTAATTGTTTTTCCTACAGAAAGTGATTTCTGTCATGAAACTTCCATCGTGTCATTTGATTGAAGACATTTGCCAAAAGCAAATTGGGCCCTCTCTCCCAGCCTATTTGTCATTACCTTTGTAGCTGGTTTTAGAAGATCCTCATAAATATTGTAGGTCGAACTATTTTTGTTCTAACAAAGCTCATTTGATGTCAGCCTTCAGGTAGAAAAGAAAAGCCCTAGCTAGACAGGAAGCTGAAACCAAACATTGTGTTCAGGAACCAGACAAGAAGGGCCAACCTCCCCCACCCTCTGGTTCAGACCAATGGATAATTGCCATACTTCAAAATCACTTGAAGTCAGAAGATAAGCAATAATGCCTGAGCCCCACACTTAGAATTCTATTCTCTGCATCAGGGAGGTAGGTATATAGGAACTTTCTTAAGGTTTTACAGGTCACGCTGATGGTGAGCTTCTCTGTAAGAAGACTAAGTTCCAGAAAACACTCTGGAATATAATTCCTCTCTAATATTTCTAGACCTTTCTCAAAATTTAATTTTTCAATAATAAATGTTTATAAAAAGGTGAACCACTATTATTTAGCATCTATTAATGAGAGTTTAAGATGACAAAATAAAAGTTTAGAATTAATACTTGTACTTTCTCTCAAAATCAAACAGAAGAGTACCACCTGAGAGATACTTCACACATTGACCATGCCCTTACAGAAGTCCCTTTCTTGATTAGCTCTTAAATGAACAGGGGTGAGAAATTTTACAGGTGTCATAAATAAGAAAGGAGAATGAAAGTGACTTAATTGCTCTCAGTTGCATAGTATATTTCTCCCGCATCATTCACTACCCCCACCGACCATAACCATATCCAAGCAAGTACTGTCAGTTCTACCTCTAAAATATATCTAGACTTCCCCATTCACTGCCTTCCCTCAGAAATTAGAAAGTATATAGGGAAAAGCAAGGTAGAATACCACAAAAACAACAAATATCAAATGCAGAATTTACTTTTTCTCCATACTATTTCCTCAGTGATAGTCAAAATAAATCTGCTAGGCTCACATGCTAGACTCAGGAAACATGGGACTGTGCCGGATAGCTTCAAAAAAGAGAAAGATTTGACCATAGTGTGATTTCCTTTTATCCAGGGACAGGTATATAAAATATTTTTATGAATTCATTTGATTATTGAATTTTAGTTATAGTGTTTTTCACTAATCCAGCCAGTTACCCATATCTGTTAAGAAATTAGGCTCTAGTTAGTTAATTCTGAAAAAGAGGTTCTAGAACAATGTTTCTACATCTTCCCTCTGATCCCCACCATAAAGTTAACCCCATTGTGTACATCTCTAATTTGGATCTAAATACCAAGGATTGAATTCCTAAGAGATTAGATAATAAAATGACATATGCCATATGCATTCAGACCAGCAACTGGAAAGGGGTGGTATACGCCAGGATCTGTCTTTCCTCCTCATTCCACAGAAAAGACATGTTTGCAAACCAGAAACAGCTTTATCTCATAAACCAGGCTGTGGAGGACTTAGACCCAGCTGTGTTTATTTCCTACCCTAAAGTCAGTTAAGCCAAACGTGAACATTCCAGCCTGTATCAGCAATGTTTCCAGGACTCCAAAAAAGAGTTATAGGTCCGAAGTTAATCTGACGGGTCAGAGAGCGTACTCTTTTAATGACAAAGGCTGTGGAAAGCTGAAATTTGAGGTGTACAGAGCAAAATTTGTATAGTTCAAGTATGCTTCCCATAAGGAGCTGCTTCTTTCAAGGGAACTGGGAGATTTGATACATTTATTAGGCAAACTTCCATATCCTACAGAGATAATATCCTCATCTTACAGAAGAAATAACAGAGACCAAGGTAAGAGTCTTTTCTGAAAACATCACAGTCACTAGTGGTGATATAGGAAGTAAGAACTGTACCACTTAATATTTCATATCATTGTTTTCAAACTTAGGTGATTAGCAAATGCTTTATGTTTAATCTTTCTTTAAATTGTGGTAACATACATAACACAAAATTTCCCATCCTAACGATTTCTAAGTATACAGTTTGATAGTGTTGCTCATTCACATTGTTGTGTAAGAGCTCTCCAAAACTTTTTCATCTTGGAAAACGAAGACTCTACACCCATTAAACAATAATTTCCTTTTTCCTCATCCCCTACCCCTTGGCAATCACTGTCCAGTATTCTGTTTCTATGCGTTTGACTGCATCTGATAATTCAGATAAGTGGTATCACATGTCGTTTGTGCTTTTGTGATTGGTTTATTTCACTTACAGTGTTTATTCACTATAAATTTATTCATATTGTATCATGTGATAGGAATTCCTTCTTTTCAAGGCTGAATAATATTCCATTGTGTCTATATATCATATTTTGTTTAGTCAGTCATCCATCAATGAATACTAGTGCTGTTTCTGTATGTTGACTATTATGAATGATGTGGCTATGAATGAGAGTGCAAAATATCTCCTCGAGATCCTGCTTTCAATTCTTTGGGGGAAGTGGAATTACTAGACCACATAGTAGGTATGTTTAATTTTTTGAGGCATTATTGTACTTTTTTCCATAGTGTTTATACCATTTTACATTCTCACCAACAGTGTACAAGTTTTCCAATTTTTCTGCATCCTCGTCAATACTTGTTAGTTTCTGACTTTCATCGTAACTATCCTAATGGATGTGAGATAATATTTTATTATGATTTTCATTTGCATTTTCCTAGTGATTCAGGATGTTGAGTATATATTGATATGCTTATTGATTTATAAAGCTATCAGTTCTTTGTCCAATTTTAATTTGGTTTATTTGTGGGGTTTTTTGAGTTGTAGAAGTTCTTTATGTATTCCGGACATTAACTCCTTGTCAGAAAGATGATTGACAAATATTTTCTACCAATCTGTAGATTATCTTTTCACTTTCCTGATTGTGTCCTATAATGCAGTTTAAAATCTGATATAGTCCCATTTATCTATGTTTACTTTTGTTGGCTATACTTTTGGTGTTATAACCAAGAAATCATTGCCAAATCTAATTTCATGAAAGCTTTTGCCTATGTTTTCTTCTAGGAGTTTTGTATTGTTAGGTCTTATATTTAGACTTTTAATTCATTTTGAGTTAATTTTTATATCATATGAAGTAGCAATCCAAGTTCACTCCTCTGCATGTGGATATCCACTTTTCTCAACACTATTAGTTGAAGAGTGGTCTTTGTACCCTTGCTGAAAGTACTGACTTCCTCAACGAGGCATATATTTGAGTAAACCTGAGATCTTTCTCTTATATAAATTACTTTATCTCTTGGATGTGCTTTTCACTGTCATTAATTATAGCAAAAATTAAGTCAAAGCAAATTCTTATACATTGATCAAAATTTGGTTGCAAACCAATGACATTATTGTGATACATCAGTGTATCTCAGCATCCCATTGAGCACCATAATGCTATGGTATAGTTTCTTAAGGAAGCTGTTTCTTTAAACCCTAAGAATTTCGCTTGTTCTTACTAAGCTGAACAATTATATACATTAAATAAAAAATATTAAAATTTTCTGACTTCTGTAAAAGGCATTATCATTTTAAAGCAAAGTACATATATAGAGCTAAATAATGATTGCCACTTAACCCATAAATGGACGGATTTATGTTGCTCAGAGTATTTTAACAGATCAAACTAAAACTTGGGCCACTTCAACTTGGGTCTTTCCTTACTCCTCATGAAAATTAATTGAGGTTTGAGTAATTGGGATTGGGAAGCTTGGTGTCATTATATTCTGTTACAATATGTGTTACAAATAGAAAGAGAATCATCAGTAACATCTCCAAATAGATAGAGGTTCATACAATAGAGAAATGGGTATATCCTACCCTTTGTTCATGTGCTGTTCAAAGGCAGTACAAAGGATAATAGCAACTCTCCTGTAAGACACCAAGCATTAGCTCTTCCATATAGCCTCAGTGTTTATTTTCTCTAGTAGTACTGAGAGTAATTTTTAGATCTATAGAGATGAAATGCTTGGCCAGAGGACATAGAATAAATGATAAATCATGGCATCTAAATTTGGATTCCTAAATTAATAACTAACTTTCTTTACTCTGCTATTTTCTTGATTAAAAAATCTAAATATTATTTATTAGCATTTGAAATTTAACCTTTAACAACACAAGTTACAAGTATTAGGTTCTATTTTCACATGTTAATTAATTTTTTAATTAGCTGCCATCACACGATGCTCTTGAAATTTTTCTCTTTCCTCATTGTCTGTTCCTTATCAACTTCTTTACAACTCTAGGTGTTGGCAGGTTTGAAAAACCTGTCCTCACCCTTCTTCCTTTCTTCTTCTATGTAATAGAATTCAATTTCATGCTTTAAATAAAATCTTTTTGCTAATGAGCCCTTACTTGTTAACTTCAGGTAGATGTGTTTAACTTCTTACTCATCTTCTTTATTTAGATATCTAGTGGGTTCTTCATAGGGAATATGCCTAAAAGAGTTTCTAGTTTTCTTCTCCAAAGCTGATTCTTTCCTGAGCTTTCTTATCTCACCAAACATTCAGCTCCTCAGGTCAAAAATTCAAAGTCAAATTCATTTATTCAATTTACCTCATCACTTACCACAACAACCATAACCACATCCAAGTGAGAACTGTCAACTGTAACTCTAACTCCACAATATTTCTAAGTCCCACCACTCCTCTCTACTTTCACCACTGTTTTAGTCTACACTTCCATCTTCTCTGTCCTAGAATACAGAATCCATCTATTAACTAGTCCTTCTGCTTCCATTTTGTCCCAAGCACACATTCTCTAGCAATCATACAAAATAATTCTAAAAATATAAACTTAGATAATATAATACCATCTCCCAGCATCTTGTAATGCTTCCCATTGCAAAGAGAATATAATCTAAAATCTGCATGATCTGACTGTCTTGATGACCTAGTATTATGTTCCTTATTCATTATCTCTCATCTTCACTGGCATTCTTTCTGTCCCTCATCTTTGCTTAATTCATTCCCATCTTGCTACTGACTGTGCCAAGAACACCTTTCCCTAATATTTCAGCTTGGCTTTTCTCTTCAATATTCTTTACCCAACCCAAATGTCACCTTCTCAGAAAAGCCTTCACTAGTCAGCTAAAATAAGTCACCACACCTTCATCGTCTCTCTCCCGTTATCCAGATTGTTTTTAATATCATTCATCTCTGTCTGAAATCATCTTATTTATTTGACTTGTCTGAACTGTCTCCATTCATTGAACATGTTTCATGAGGACAGTTTTGCCTGGCTTTTTCACTTCTGGGTCTCCAGTGCTGGGAGACTGAAGATCATTTAAAAAATACTTTAAACTCATTATCAGGATAGTCATTCTTTGTACATTTTCTAGTTTTTAAAACTTCTTTCTCTCAATAGTATATTTACATGTGTATAAAATGCATGTATTGTACATATTGAAACAGTATAAAACATATGCCACATGAACAGTAGTTATCATTCAATTTAAATGCACCTACTTAAAAAATAAAAATAAATAATGAAATTCAAATGCCACTCAATCCAGTTCCCAGAAGTAATTACTTTTAAGATTGGTATGTATCATTCCATGGTCTTCCTTTGTCTGTATAAACAGAGATGCATTATAATACACATAAAAGACAATATATTATATGTATGTTTTTTGTGTAAGAATATGTAAATATACATATATATGGAAAAATAAGATTATAGAAGTCAAGCTTGCCTTTAAAATTTCAGAATATTTTGAGATCTTTCCATGTCAGAACATGTTGACATATTAAGGGGTTTTTAATCCTTAAAATGCCTGCAGGGTGGGGAGAGAGGTAGGCCAGCAAGAAGCAAGCTGATTCCTGCTTCAGAGAGGATCAGAAATTAAAAACAAATTGCATCTGTGAGGGCAAGAACTAGGGTGGGGCTGACCACAAACAGATAGATTCAAAGTCTTTACAAGAAGCATGTAGAAGTCCTGGGCCCTTTCTCTACTCCACAGTCAAATGACTTAGTCTCAACCTTGGCAGAAGACTAGAAATATGCCCAGAGAGTAAGGGGGACAAATCACAACTGAGGACAGAATAAGACACATGCTGAAAAGCTGTGAGTTATGTGAATGTCTACATTTTCAGTGAGGAAGATTCCAGTCCATTTTCCCACTGGCTTTAGAGCAAGAGCAACCAGGCGCTTCCTTCTAAGCAAGGGATTGGAATATTTCTTTCCAAAAAAACTTACCAGCCCAATAATTTTTTTAAATATTAGCAATTGGAGTCTTCCAAGGCAGCAAACAGATTCACCTCCTTAGACTATGATGAAATCCACTAGTTGAGTCTAAACAACACACATGTAACTTCCAAATTCTACCTTCTTGTCTCCTTCTTAAACATAAATGAATGACCAAAGATCTGTGAAAAGCCTTAAAATTGAAAAACAGAGATCCAAGAAAATATATAAATATTTTTAAATGGTGCTCAAAGGCAAAAAAGACATATGTATGTAGTAAACTTCAAAAGTAAACTTCAGAAGTAAACTTCAAAAACTTGTTATTAATATCTTATGGAAATTAAATAATATTTTTCTTCCATAAAATAATAGAGGATAATAATCCCCTACCTCACCCCCCCAAAAAAATAACCATAGGACAAGACAAAGCTCTTGGAAATTTAATATATGGTAGACATTTTTAGATTCAGTAATGGAAACACTGATATTAAGAAATATCATTGCAAACAAAACTCAAAAAGAGATGGAAATGGAACAGAAAGGAAAATAAAGAGATAGAAAATAGAGAAAAAAAAAAAAAAGATGTAACTAAAAGATCCAACATATGACTAATAGGAGTTACAGAAACGGGAATAGAAAGGTAGAACACTGCAAGCAGATAAAAATGGATGCTCAGACACATCATAACTTTCAAAACATGTGAACAAAAAGAAAATATGAAAGATTTTAAAAAGTTATAAGCACAGGATTGGAAATCAGATTAGCATTTGACTTCTCAAGAACAATATTGAATCTAGAAGGAATGTGGCAGTGCCTTCAAAATCTGAAATCAACCTAAGTTTCTATAAGTAGCCAAACTATTGATCTAATTGCAAGGTGAGAATAAAACTATGGAAGATACATTAGTTTTCCAGGGCTGCTATAACAAATGCTATAAATGGAGTGACTTCAAACTACAAAAATTAGTAATCTCATACTTTTGGAGACTAAATGGATAAAACAAAGAACTAGCTCTCTCTGAGCTTCTGGTGGTTGCCAGCAATCCTTGGTATTCCTTGACTTGCAGCTACGTAAATCCAGTCTCTACCTCCATGATCACACAGCCAATTTCCCTCTGTGTGTCTGTGTCTCACATGGTTTCTTCACAAGTGGGTCTTCATATATTTGTTTGTCTCTGTATCGCTTCTCCTTTTATAATACCAGTTATATTGGATTAAGGACCTATACTCTAAGCTGTATGACATCATCTTAATTCACATCTTAACTACATCTGCAAAGACCCTATTTCCAAATAAGATCTCATTTGCAAGTACCAGGGGTTAGAACTTCAAGATATCTTTCAGGGGAAAGAAATTAGCAGGTGATATGAAACTATTTATGTTTCATGTACCCATCTTTACATAGTTACCAAATGCAAGGAGAAGGTTAAGAAATCTAAGAGTTGAGGATGCAGGAAACCCATTCAGGAGTGAAGCAAAAAGAATCAATGGGACAATGGTAAAAATATGTTTTCCAGCATGACAACCTCACAGCAAAGAGGGCGACTCAGCCACACTGTGCAGGAGGATGAAACTCTCAAGACGACATGGATGGAAAATCTGATACATTTTGCTGTATTCCTAGGACACTTTTAGGTCTGCTGAAGGATTATCAGATGAATTGTGGCTTGGATTATAGAAAACTAAGCAAGTGAAAAATTAGTCAACAATTCCAATAAAAACAAAAATTTATAAAAGAGAAGAAATAAAATAATTTACTATGAGACTCAGTTGAAAAGTGTTTTTACTTATTATAATAATATAAAATATGAGTATTGATGTACCCACACATAGTGACATAGCATCTTTAGGAAATTGGGGAGAAGAGTAGTATCTGTATATGTGCATGCCTGTATGTATATCTGTGTGTGTGTACCTGCATATAGGTATTTAGGTGGGAGTGGAATGGATACTAATACGTATATAGCCTTATCTTCCATGGTAGAAGTTAATTTAACATTAATAACAAAAATGAGGCACATTTGGTTTGAAGGATAAGGGTGAAAAGACACGACTAAAACAATTTTCCATGGTCGTCTCGGGCTGGAATGTGAAGGGTAAGAAGAGAATGGGGAGGGCCTGCTGTTTTCATGAGAGCTTAGTGTAGTACATGACCTTTTAACTCAACATGTGTATTATTTTAACACAAATTTGTAAAGGGAACAAAAAAATTTGGGAAATATTTGTAATATTTCTAGAAATAAATAATAGGCATGGCATTAAACAAATAGATGTATAATAATGTATTTGTATTTACAGTGCTGACATAGAAAGGCCTTCATAATTTTTGAGGTAAAAATGGTTGCAAACGATTTACAGAATTTCAGTTTTGTTTATTATAGAAAAATATTTCTAAGGCTGGAAACATTTTTTATCGAAGTATAAAGAATACAATACAAATACTTCTGCATTCACCAACAAGAAGTTAAAAGAAACTAGCATTTTGTTATTTGGACTTCAGGTTCTTTTCTAAGTAAAAGAAATAGAAAGCTACAGACTGAACTGAACTCTCTTATTCTACTTTACAGTCTTACTCTTTGTCACCTCCTCTAAAGGCAACCATACCATAAATTTGGTGAATACCTTTTCCTTCCATGCTTTATGCTTTGGTTGCATACCAAAAATCCATAAACAATATACATATGCTTCACGTGTTTTTAATATCTTGTATTTTCATGCAGTGTGAATTAGTCTGCAACTGCATTTTGCATGTAAAAATTCTTTAAATTAATCTCTGTTGGCAGGTATAGGTCTAGTTCATTCATTTTAACAGCTGCATGATATTCCAGTTTAAATTTTACTTATCTAAACTATATTTACCTATTCATACCTATTAACAGATGTTTAAGTTGTTTGTAATTTTTTATTACCATAATTGTATCTATATCTGTCTCCTCATACATATATCGGAGAGTTTCTCTGAGGTAAAAACCCAGATATTAATTTCTAATGACAAAATATGCATATCTTAAAATTTATCAGTATTCCAAAATTGTTCTTCCAAATTGTTGATGTCATTTACACTGTCACCAGCAGCTTCCGAGTACTGTACTTATGCCACAGATTTACTTAGAGTATTATCAAGGTTTCTCTTTTCGCCAGTCAAGATGAAATAACATATCATTGTTTTAATTATCATTTATATGAAAATTAATGAAGTTAGCTATCCTTACATTTCATGATTATTCAGGTTCTCAAATTGTTGAATTTCCTATTCATTATACTTTGCCTATTTTGTCTTGGGTTATTTTCTTTTTCCTTTAGACTTCCATGCTTACTCTTGGTGTAGAAGGGGAACTTTTAGAATATAGAAATAACTTTTCTCTGTTAATCAGGCTTCCAACTCAGGAGACTTTTCTTGTGTCTCAAAGCTTTGAGATTCAAAGATGTCCAGTTTTCACTTTATTCTTGGTGTTTCATACGCACGCACACGTGCGCACATGTATGCACACACACTTCTACATGCTATTTCCTTCCCTCTTTAGTTGTTTGTGGTTTCTACCCTCTCCTTGTTCCTGTTCTCAACCCAGAGACAGCCCCAGTACAAGAAAGCTTACGGGGGAAAATAATTCGAATATGTCTCAAAAAGCTACCTCTGTTATAGACAAAAAACAGTTGCTCCAACATCTTGAACAATCTGTACTAGACACTGTGCTGAGCTCTTATCATAGCCTTTCATTAAATTCTTACAACTATGATTACCCCCATTTTATAGATGAGCAGACAATCTTAAAGATATTTCTATTTCTCAGTGTCACACTATTAGCAATACGCAAAGATGTCTGATGACAGTCTACTGACAATCACTGCTATTTTGCTTCATAAATGTCAGTGATGTGGTGTAAGAGTGATTTGATGAGCAGAGATGAGACAGGTGTGACTGCCACTAGTGTCAATGCTGGATAATATAAAAGAAGAATTTGGGTCTTTGGGGAGAAACCAAAAGGAGAGGATGAGGAAGGATAAATGGACTAGATGACTGAATGCTGTTCACCATGAGCACTTCTCGTTCTCAAATCCTCCATAAAGGTCACAACACTGTGTATTTCTCGGTGCTCTTTGAGACCCTGTGGAGACACTACAAGCTGTTTAGTTCTAGACGGGAACAAAACAGTGGCTAGGTTCTTATGGAGGCAGCAGGGAAATGGAAACTGTCAGTTTGGGAATTTGATGAAATCTGAGGAACCTTATTATAAGATTTTTCCAGCCTTTGAATGTGTTTCTTCAAGAAAATTCCACCTGCAATGCAAGGAATAGTGTGTTAGTTTGGTTTCTCCAGAGAAGCAAACTAATGGGATAGGTAGGTAGAAGGATGGATGGATGGATGGACAGATGGATGGATGGACAGACGGATGGATGATACATAGATATAAATAGTAGGTAGGCAAATATTTATTATAGGAATTGCCTAACAGGTACTCAGGCTGAGGAGTCCTAAGTTCAGTTGGCAAACCAGAGTTAGAGGAGAGTCATGGTGTAGCTCTTGTCTGACCTAATCAAGAGATGGGCTAAGTTTCAGTATGTGTTTGCATCCAAAGATAAAAGACTAATGTCTCAGCTTGAAGGCCTTCAGGCAGAGATAGTAAATTCTCTATTATTCAGCCTTTTTGTTCCACGCAGGCCTTCAGCAGTTTGGCTGAGGCCCACCGACTAGAGAGGGCAAATTGCTTGACTCACTCTACCGATTAAAATGTTATTCTCCTCCAGAAGCACTCTCACAGACACACAGAGAATAATATTTAACAAAACAGCCAGGCACCCCATGACCCAGTCAAACTGAAACATAAAATTAGTTATCATGGATAGGAAACCCCCAAATGCCAGCTGGCTAAAATATATGCTGCAGAAAGAAGAAAGGGTCATTCCGTCATTCAACAGGGGAATGTGGTTTCTGAGGAGAAGGCATGCTGCTTTATCTAAATAATGACAGATCGGCATTGGATGGGGGTGGGGTGAAGAGTTCAGCACATACATTCATTGTTTTTTAATATATTTTTATTGTGGTAAAGTATACACAACATAAATTGTATCATTTTAAGGAAATAATTCAGTTGCATTAAGTACATTCACGTATTATGCTACCATCTTCACTATCCTGGAATGTCTCTGGTAGGCAAATACAATGTATGAAAGGTCATTTTTGATAGTGGAAAAAGAGTAAGTTAGCATAGAAAAATGAAATACTGGAGAACTGCAAGAAGTTGACTATGGCCAGAGTACAGAATGCAGGGATGTGGTGTGTGTGTGTGTGTGTGTGTGTGTGTGTGTGTGTGTGACACCCCCATTGCAGAAACCTGCACCCTTGTTGAGCGATTTGAAGCTAGTTTGTTGGATATGTTTGTTGCCAGACCCCAATAGGGATCCTCCCTTCCCAAGTCAACAAAAGTATCTGAGTATCACACAAGATCTAAAAAAAAACCATAGTATAAGGCATTTGGGCTAGGAAGCCTCCTCTTCCCCCATCTAAGAAGCATGGGAGATATTTTATTGTAAATTTATTATCCTACTTGCATGTTTTCTTCATACATGGTGGTCATTCTCAGCAAGTGCTGAAGAGTTACATGAGTTAAGATATACAATTTGTCGCTATCATTTGGAACTTAGAAGAAACTTTAATATGAGTTAAGGGACAGACGGAAAAAGCAATGGAAGGCATAAAAACACATAAAGTTCTTTGCTTAGCCACATAAGAATTAAAATATTGTCAAGTAAAAGAGTGACAATTACAAATAAATTAAACTAAACTTGTTTTTATTGCCAGGTAATATTTCAATTACCAGTACTTCTATATTTTTCAGCCAAAATGATTTTTATAAGAAATCCTTTGTTCTATTTAATTTTGTCATGAAAATCTAAGCAGCTTACTGAGAAATTTATTTTAGTCATCAGAAGACTCTGACTGTAGCTCCAATATTTCCCCGCTCTCTTCTGACCAGACATTATTTATTAGAGAAGACACTCATTTCAAGTGGTGTACAAGTACCAGGAAGACAGAGTGTATTCAATTACAGCATTAAGATTCGTCTGTTTGTTTGTTTTTTTACTGATAAGTGTTTTTCTTTGCAATGAACAAAAATGCCTTAACCCTTCTTCATACTTAAAGTTTGTGCTGCTCCAGCTACTGCCTTGGAAACCCCGAAGCTCTCTGCAGTCACAATCTTATCAAATAATTGATCAGTGCTTACGACTTACTTGCTAATCTTTTAGTTGATCTTAACTACAGACTCCTCAGCACTGGGCCTAGGCATGTCTCTGAAACTTAAGCACATAAATTCTTCTGCCTGTTCAAAGTTTTCTTTCCATAGGTCCAGGTACAAAAGACATCTTTCATAAAAACCTTTAAATTCTCTTTGTTGCTTTTCTCATGTTTGCACCATGTTTTTCAAGTTTTCTCATCAAGACCTTACCTCCTTGAGTTATAAATTCACACTTTTTTTGTTCTTTAGTATTTATAAGTCAGGGTTTGCATTGCTAGTTTGACACCTGATGCTCTGGTCTTGTCCTTCTCTTTTGAAAAAGCTAAGTTGTCCATGTACACACCATAAATCTATTTCATTACAATTATTGTCAAAGAATTACTTTAGCAGTTCTGGACAGTGTTCTTGAGACTCAAAGTAGGATTTCAAGTCATATATGTACATATATGACTTGAAATATGACATATATATGTATATATGACTTAAAAGTCACTGAAATAAATACATATTTGTATATGTGTTTGTGTACATATGTGTGTGTACTGTGACCACTGTCTACATGGATAACGAGTATTGCGTTGACTGACAGCACAGCCCGTGCGCCATTACTGAAACAGTGGCAAAAGCAGGAACAATTATGTGTGGCCTAATGTGATGCTCAGAGCATTCCAGTAATGCAAAGCTCAAAACATCCCAGTTTGTAAAAGTAGAATTTTATTTTAGTTTCATTAAATATATTCATAGGCACGCCCTGGTGGAGCAGCCATTAGGTCAGTCGCCTCTGAAGGAGCACAGGAATGCAGGCCACATACCCCTGTGTTTGAGTCCTGGGCACTGGGAGAAACAGCCAGTACCAACAACTGAAAAAATAAAAATAAAGTGCTTCTTCCTCCTCTCTCTTCCTGGCTGCCTGCCCACTTGCCTGCACTTTTCCTTAAAAAAATATTGATGATCACCACCAAAGTTCTGATATTAATGTGTGAGAAAACCTTCCATTTTAAACAGGACAAATTAACTTTTGGCAAACTGTGATTGAAACTAGGATAGAATTTCAAACCACGTAGGGAACAACAAATCAGGATACTCCCAGTCAAACTAGGACATATGTTAACCCTAGCTAAGGGAGCATAAATGGGAATGGATCCTGAGGATGTCCGATTGAGAGATGGGTTGGAGAAATGAAGCATTCCTCAGAAAAATAAAACACCTACTAAGAAGCAAGTTGATTACACTGGATTCTTCATCACGGAGGGGCCAGCAATTTATCCCACAGGGTGGATCTTTATTCCAGTTTCCTTCCCTTCTTTCAGTGCCTCAGAAAGCCCCTTTACCAAGGACATACGGAATTGTCCATTTACTGACACGAAATCCCATATAATGGTCCTTAAATTAAGGGAACCAAGGCATGACAGTGGACACATATCTGTGACATCCACTGGCCTTCCCTTTAACCGCCTTTCCTCAAAGCTGCTAGACTGGTATTAAAACAGCCTTTTATAGCCTCAGCTAAGGTACCAGCTCACAGAACTTTCAGGGATAGAATCAGCCCCTTGTACCATCATTCCCACGGTCTTATTTTTGGGCATCTGTACTCCCTCTAAAAGACATTGTGAGCTCTGCAGAATTAGAAGTCAAGTTTTCTAGGGTGAGGTGTGCTTCAACCAGGGGACAAAATAAGGGTTCTGAGTAAAATTATTGCCACTGGCTATTTTGGGTTCCTCATGTAGGTAGACCAACAGGGGAATTATCAGAGGTAGATGGTATTTATTGATCTTAATCGTCGTAAGTGCATACAGTTACTGTTACAAAACATCAGTTAAAGCCTCTATGGGGACTGTAATCCTCTGCACTAATACTCCATGGTTTAATTCTGCTTGGAAGCCATGGTCCACAACTACCTTGAAGCATCAAGGTAAGAACCTACTTAGTGTGGTGCTAAGTAGAGCCAAGGGCAGCCACCACAGGAGACAATGTTCAAATTCCACCAGGGGTCCTAGGCCCTCATCTTATTGGCTCTGCAGCTGTGGAGGACAGTTGCCTTGCTCACTGAAAGCTGTTTGTCTCAAGCATCTGTATTTTTCCCTTCTTGTTTGAGAGATTTTTCTGTCATAGGAGCTTACTCAGCCTGCACACAGGGCAGTCCTAACATGCTGGGATTCAAACTCCAAGAGTAAATCTAAACAGTGAAGGGCATCAGTCATTAGATAAATGACCCAGCTTCCTTGACCTTTAGTAGAATTATTTTAAAAGTACATTCTTCACAACATCTCCGAAGATCCCAGCAATATTGATCTGACTCTATACACGTTTAATTGTTTTTTTATTCTAAGCTATCATAGGCTTGGCTGGATGGCTTAAATGTCTTCCCATTCCTTTGCTTTTGCTTCTTGGAACGACTTCCCAAATAAATTACCTACCTCCAAGTCCTCATCTTAGGAAACCACATTAAAGTAGTATACCATTAAAAAAAAAAAAGAAGAAGAAGAAAGAAAAAGGAAGTGTTCTGATGTTAAAACTTCCTCTTAATGGCTTATAATTCTTTTTATCACATAAGTTCTGAAGTTTGGATAGTAGTAAAAAACAAAAGCAAAAACCAAATAAAATCCTTTAAACCTTATTTACCTCTGTATTTCCTAAATACATGTGTGTGTGATTAAGAGGATGGAATTTGAGATCAAACTAACCTTGTCTGGATGTTGACCCTATGATTTACTTGAAGTCACTCACCTTTCTAGGTCTCTGCATTGTAACCAAAGTGGAGGTAACTTTATGAATTTATATATTCTATTTTATAAACATAAATATAAACAATCTCATAAATCCAATGGAATTGTTGTTGAGATCAAATGAAAGCCTGGCACATAGTAAAGGAGTCATAAACCATAGATACTATTATAGATATTATTATAATTTCTTGACTGTGTAGTATTTTTTAAGGCAGGAATGAAGGTGAGCAGAGGAGCAGAGTTAAGCAGGAAGAAAGAAGAGGAAAAATCATTTTATTTTATTTAGATGGTCATCTTGGTTGTTCCCTCTTGTCCCAGGATGCGAACCCAGGACCTTGGGATGTAAGTGAACTGCGCCCAACCCCTACTACACCAGGGTGCCTGATGTAGTTTAGAGTCTTTTTTTAGTAACATCATTAACATCTGGAACACGAGTGGTTTTTTTTGGGGAAACTTTCATATGCATTCTTCTAGCAGAAATCTGATCTTATCTTGTATGAAACTATTAGATCATAATTCTATAGGATGACTTTTCTCTTACAAACATCTCAGAGGTATTTGTAGAATTCAAATGGGAAAGGAAAACCTGTTCCTATCAGGTAATTCCTGCAAATGAGAAATCTGTTTAACACATCAGCTTGACAGGACACATAAACCTTATGATGCTTCTTCGAGAATTCTCATTTTTGCCCTCTTTGTCCAAATGTTTTTGTTTTGTGATGATGTTTCAGTAGAGAGTTCTGTGTTTTCCAAGGAAGCTGTCTTCGCTCTGCTGGTCTGACTCGGTCTATGATGTCTCATTCACTCCCAGATTGCAAGGAAACATTGCACTGCTGGGTTACCAAAACAAAGGGCCCCAACACTGCTTTCCTCATTGAGGACCTGCTGAAAGAAAGATGACAGAAGCCAGCTGCCTGGTGAGCTGCTTGTGTCTGACACTCTACAAACTCCTTTATTTCCAGAGCAGCTCTAGGGTCATACCACTGTATATTCTGCAAGCTTTTCTAACCTCTTGGAACAAAAAGCTGGTGGGTAAAAGAACAAGAGCAACTCGGCACGTAGCCCCAAACCACCAAACAAGCTGGATTAAGACAAATCAGGGAGCAGGCTGGAAGTGGGCTCTGTTCAGATGGTTTCCCTCAAACACCCCCAGCTCTACAAGTGTGAAAGAGACAGCTTCCCCTGGGATCCCTGCAGAGTCCCACTGGGACAATTAGGCTAAGAATTAGCCAGTTGTATGGAAGCTATTAAGCTGCTTCACCAAAAAGTACAGATATAACCTTCTGAGTCGGAACTCCAATGTGGCATGTCTTTTTCTTTATACACCATCATTTCCCCAGGGGAGCTTTGTCCTTCCAGCCTGCATGAATAGTGCAAAACAAACATCATTGGGCTCATGTTGGAATTTAATGAGTGATGTTTCCGAATGTGGAGCTTACTCTTTAAAGACTTTTAAATTGGAGAATGGGGCATGTGTTCACTGTGGTATTGAGTCCCAGATACCTGTGATGAAATTGTCCCTGTGTTTCTGAGTCTTATAGAAGAAAATTTGGGGACAGAAGTGTGGGAGCATGTGCAGGAGAATGTGGAAGAAGTCTTGACCAACTTCTTCAAACGATCCTGGTAGTGATTTTTATCCCTACTGAGGCTCCTCTTTGGAGGACTGACTGTCCCACATTGGCTACCCTATGGAGTCCTGCAGCTGCCTAGGGCACCCCGCCTTGATGCTGCTGCCAGAGGCCACTTCAGTTACTTTCCTAAGTCATAGTAGCCCTACTGGGAAGGTCCTCTCAAAGTGAGGTGTCCTGTGTAACTAATGTACTAGTCTGAGACAAAAGGCATTGATGTTTGTTCGGGGTCTGCCAGGAATTCATGTTATCAAGTTTTATGTAATGATACCTTGATGATCCAATTTCTGACCGAGAATCTTCCAAAGAAGATATGATTCAATAGTAAATTCTTCAATATGAAATTAATTATAGTCAGTGCCAGCTTCCTATATAGACATCAGTCCATCCATCTTCTCTACCTGCACTGAAACCAGTTTTTCTTTCTTGCTTGCTTGCTTTTCTTGAAGTGTTGACTTGTATTAGACTAAAAATTGGTTAGAGTGGCCTTTGTAAGCATTTCAACTTAAGAATATCCACTGAGTAGTCAGAATAGAAAGCTCGGAACAGGGAAAACAGAATTCAGGTATAAGACTTGCCTACAATTTACATTTTGTGATTAAATTAGACTTTGTATTTCAACATCATCGTGTATTCTCTTAAAAAATAACCTATTCGAAAACAGCTGAAAACAGCAGGTTAATTACCTTGAATCTTTGTACTGGAAAAACTGGCCAGACAAACCATTATACAATCCTCTATTAAGACAATGTGATGACTCATTATCATTAAGACAATCTCATGTCATTAAGTCAACAGGATTCCATTTCTTTACCAGAGAACTTAGCATTACACACACACACACACACACACACACACACACACACACACACACACACACACTTCTGAGTTTTCCTTTATTTCTCTAGCTAAAAATAAGGTCTTGAGATGAACAGTGATGAACATCATTAATCTAGCAGGAGCCAAACATCTTTTGATTTCCCTTTTGGGCTGTATTTTCCCACACTTGTGATGCGTTATACTCACCTCTGCCTCACCCAGAAAATACGCCCAGATACCAGAATTGCAAAATCGAGGAAATGAGGCACTGTGCATGACAAGGCAAGTCAAGCTAACAGAGGAATTCTCTCAAAAATCAAAAGTCTTGGATCACCAACTGATGTATACCAAGCTCAATCTGTCTTCCAGAATTTTTTTTTTAAAGGAAAAGATACATATAAGAATGAAGGTAAGTGGAGGCAGGCAGGCAGGAAGGGAAGAGAAATAAGTACTTTACTTAATTACATTTAGTTTTTATCTTGTTCATTCCCACCAATCCCAGGATACAAACCCGGGACCTTGAGATGTATGTGGACTATGCCCATCAGGGCACAAGTCTTCCAGAATTTTAAAACCTGAAGCCATTCTACAGATATCAGATAAAGGAGTCACTTGACCTCAATAAATCTGTTTTTAAAACTCCACTGCAAAGATAACTGGTAGAATGAAGAGGAAGTTGAAAAGAGGGAGCTGGAACTGACTTTTTTTAGTACCAACTCCCCTCCACACCCCAAACTCACTGGGAGGGCAGAACCTTCCCTGTAGTTTGGAGAAGTGGAGGAGGTTGAACCCACAACACATTGGAGGACAGGACAGCCTGTCGTTTGCATGTGGTAATAACACCCCGCTGCCCCAAACACTATCACAACACTGTAGCTGTGTGTCTATCGCTGTTGTCACTATCTGCTACCTCTCTGAACTTGATAAAGTCACTTCATTTTCCTATGCTTCTGTTTCTCCTGTGAGCAATTAAATTCCTATCAGAGGGTCTAGGTGAGGCTTATTGGGTTCATACACAGGAAAAACTTTGAACACAACATGCTATTTTTAATAGGCATGATCATCATCTCTGGTTTTGTCTGCAAGTAAACACTTAATGCTGATTTTGACTTTGGGACGAGAGCTTGATGGAGGAAAGAGAGAGCCAGGACAACTGGAAAACTCTGCATGGAGCAGATGTCTGACCAGTCCCCTGACTCACATCCTCTTTTTCCCATTCCTAATCTCCTGCCAACTCCAAGCTTGCACCTCTCTGGCACTTGCCAAGTAGCACAGCGGTTACCCCCTTCCCCACCCTCACACAGCCAACCTGAGTTCATTCTCAGTGACACTTCACTGCACTGACAAATGCCACTCATTTTTCATCTTCCAGAAACGTGACAACATCTCTGGTTAGCTAACAGATGCATCTTGTTATTATGAATGTATTCCTGCTGGTACTTGTTGATTATTCTATACGTTTTTCTATATCTGTCTGAAGCAATTATTTAAGGGGCCACATCTTGAATTAAAAGCTCCCTGGGAACAGTGTTTTTCTTCTGCACTCTGTAGAGTTACTTACACTCCTGCTTGAGTCTATATGCCCTTAAATTTAGTAGCTCTTTCAATTAAAGGAATAGTCTTTCACTTTCAGTTGAAGAATTGAATCACAATATTAATATTATAATCACTTCTAGTTATAAAAATCAATTGACAATGAAACAATTAGCATCACTACGTTTTCTCCCTAGCCCAAGAACAGCTGAATAAATTAACAAATGAGCAACTACACGTACAACACACTAAATTTGAATTTTGAGGGAAAAGCGATCACTGACAATCATTTTACAGTTGAAGCTGTACGAACGGTAGGATAATAAACTGACCATTTCTGCATAGTGAGAAAGAGCCAGCTTTGGGATGGGGCTTAACTATGCCCTTCTCAGGTATGTCTAGAAAAACAAGACAAGTAAACCTACTATCATTTGGTGGGTGTTTGTGGCAACACTCAACCTAATAAAGATATATATGACTATATTCTTCTGTTGTTTTGATTTTCTTAAAAAAAGAAAGCCTATCAAATTTTATTGTCAGTATATGGTTTTGAAGCTAAAAGAAATCATGCCCTGTAGTTACCTGTCTGACAGCTGAGTTTGGCACATTACTTCTTTGTTACACTGAACAGTAAATGGCACTTAGTGTGTCTGACTACTTAATGTGAGGATGCACTAACTGGGAAGCTACGATTGCTTATTAATGGGTGTGGACTCAGTATAATTACAGTGAAAAACCACCTCAGCTTTACCGTGGGAAATCTCATCCAATTCAGATGGTTCCTCAAACTCTTCATTACTCTCCAAATTTCTATGAAACTCTTCTGCTCTGTTTAGGTCATAAAGATCTGTCCTGTGAACCAATAAGGGATGTTCTCTACACTTAAACAAGTCTGAAAGAAGTGGAATATTTTAGTCAAAGTAATGATACTTTGTGTGTCTTTGTCACGAATGCTTCAGGTGAAATTCTTCTCTTTTATCTGCTCATTGGTTCCAAGGAGTTGTATTTTCCTAAAGGTGCCTCATTAGGGCTAGTGTCCTATTTATTGAGGGGAAAAGAAAGTTGGAAAAGGCAAAAAAATCTAGAAAGAAGAATTCATGCTTTTTAGAACCTTGTATATAAGAATCATTTTCATGTATGACAAGAGACTCAGTGTCTTAATTTCTAGATATCCATTATCTTCTTGAATTTCTTGTACTATTATTTTAATAGATGGAATTTTAACATTGTTAATCTTCAATCCTCTACCAGTTGCAGAATTTTTTTTTGTTTGGGTGTAAATAATCACCCAGGTTATCCTCTTCTGAATTTATAATAGGAAACACTCACCTTGTAGTTTGAAAAGCATAGAAGAAAAATTGTCTGGCTGCCAACAATCAATATAACCAACAGAAGTAGTGAAGACTATCTCCATTCTTGCCCCATGACACTCTGCAAACTTCTTCACATGTATACACACCAAAGTAGATTAACTAATGACCAACGGTGGGAAAACCTCTCAAGTGGGAAGGCAGATACGGGAAAAAGAAGAGACCTGTGTGTTGACACACTTCCTGAATAAAGACGATTCCATCTTCAGGAGGACGCTGTGCCAGGCAAGATAAGGATGTACCTGCAGCTGAACCACACACACGACCCCTTGTTTCTGGACCTACCAGAAGTCTCTTACTCCATTCCCTCCCGGGGCAGCACTGGAGAGCTATTGTTTGATATCTGTGTACATGGACTGTTCATTGAGAAAGAAGTATGGGAGTATATCATTAAAGTTCATTCAAAAATTGTTATTGGACACTCAAAATGAGCACAACCCTTAAAACTTAAAAAAAAGTCAATTTCTCATTTTTCAAATTTTTTACTATTCATTCAAAGCATTTTTTTTAAATCCCCTACCCCAGATTTGAAAACAAAATGCAACCAAAAAAAAAAACTACAAACTAGAAACAAAATTAGAATACCTGGTTTATTGGGGAAAAAAACTCATAATGGAAACTTCAATTGCTTATTCTGAAACTTACAAAATAATAATTTGATATAAAATGAGTTGGTTTTCATTATGAAAATACAAATGGTAAAAAATAATATTAATGTGCTATATATTTGTCATTCAGAGAAACAGCACATCCCTGAATTCTCCTGTTGCAAGTTTTAGATCAGATATTTTTAAATCTGTTTACTAAGTATGACCAGGCTTTTAATAGTATTTAAGTTTCGGCTTACAGTTATAATCGATCAGAAGCTGTGTCTATATGGTCAGAACCCAATCAAACCTTGATAAAAAATTTCAAGCCATTTCATCTCCCTAGTCTATTTTAATGTTGTCTTTGTGATAGGAATGGCCCTCCTAATGTTTTACTGCAAAATGCAATCACTCTTCTCAGTCATGATAAATTAGACCCAGTCCATCTTTCAGTCCAATCTATCCTGGTTCTGAACACGTAGACACAAAACAGAACATATTTATCAATATAGCATTTTCCCACACCCCAACCCTATAAACCACTTAAAAGAGAAATTCTCAGTACATAAGACGTTCTTACTACTGAACAAGTTCTGGACATAAAGGAACAGTTTCCTAGAGGACATATTAAGTTAATGTGAATTTTAGCAAAAAATCAGTTACTCAAGATGTCAGTTAGAAATTCTCACAAATTATATGCATTTGGGAAATGGTTTTGCTTTTCTAGTTAGCTCAAGGCTTAAACAATATTTATTGTTTGTACCTCTTTTAGAATGAATTTTTAGAATATTAGTCACTGACAATTTTTACCAATATCTCCTTTTTCTTAGTGCCTAATAGACCCAATCCATTTCACTGGGAAAAACATAAATTTGATCATATTACTTAAATATTTGAAGACTACTCATTTTTACCTTACAAAATGGTTTCATATTTATAGTCTACTACAAATGCAATATCAATAGTATAGCTACATCTAAGGAAATATTGACAAAGTAGAGAAAATTAATTAAAAGAAGTAAGTCATATTTGAGTCTACAAAACATATATAAAAGATGAATATGAAACTATAACACCATTTAAGAAATATTTTCTCCAAATTCATTTAGCATTTTGACTAGTTTAATTATTTGAACACTGCCCCAAAAAATATGTTCAAAGTATCCCGAGAAGAACAGTTTCTTCCTCTGGAATCCATCTTGGCATTAGGGATTTTCTTCCGCTCACTCCCCACCTTAGGCAGATGTGTAGAAGTATCTGGGCTTGGCATTACCCAGGAGGTCGTCTTCATAGTTGGGTAGGCAACAGAAGAAGAAGGCACAGCCAATCAGGATAATCGTGGCTGCCCACCCAAAGCCGTAGGCCCAGTTATAGATGTAAGTGACTGCAGGGTTGAGATGAAGGTTGAAGGTCTGTGTGTACTTCACAGGGTAAATTACCAGGGAGATAATCTGGAACACAGCTAAAGTGAAGAAACAAAATCCCAAAGTCTGAATACAAGAATAAATGCATGCGTGCATTCATGCATGGTAACTACAAATTAACTCCCTCTTCCACAAAGACTTTTAAATAAGTCTTAAATCCACCTATACAAAGTTAATGAAAAGGGTTGGGAAAATCTAGGTGATCATGAGCCAAAAAGATTACTGAGTAAGATATGCCTGGCACTGAATGGAGAGATAAAGGATTATTAGAAATTTGATGGTGGGCATGGTGTAGTCATTTTCAATGAATATGCATAATTCTATAAAGCTTTAATGAGTATATACATGCCATGCTATGTGCTGCTTTTTTTTTTTTTTTTTACTTGAATTTCATATGTACATTGCCAAGTGAAAGAGCAAAAGCAGATTTTAGCTCTTTAACATTAAAATACTATTCTCTATAGAGGGACCAACTGGTTATGCCCCCAGGAATACATTAGGGAATGTTTAGTTCTCATCAATATTTTTCCTTTCATCTTATTTTTTTCTACTATCCCCATAAGTGTATTCTAAAGCAGTTTTCTTTTTCTGTTTTTTACCCCTAGAAAAACTAAAGACGTTTCTACATCTTGATTTCTTGCTTCTATTTCTCAACTCAACTAAAATACTACTCTTCTCTGCTAATTATAATATTTACAGATCTTAAATATTTCTCTGCTTCTTGTGTACTTTCAATGGGAAACTCTTACTAGTGCAGTTCATCATTGACTGTAAATATAGTATAAGAAAGAAAAGTAATCTTTCTGCACATTGTTCTCTAACTTGCCTAGAAATAAATGTTAAATATTGTGATTTACTCATTTTGGTTAATCACACATGAAGTTCTTATCACAGTTTGGATCAGTTTCTGCAAAATCAACATTGCTTTAGTGGTCAATTTTTCTTTTACTTTTCTCAATTAAGATTTTAACTATAGACAATTAAAGTAATGCAAGTTATATTTTTAAAAACCAAGACAGGCTTAATTCAACAATACTATCATTGAAAATGTTTTCAGATTTTTTTTTAGATGTTTTATTCTTCTACAAATATTTCCCATTCTACTTGTCAAACTCAAAAGTAGAGGATAAATATGAAATTGTAAAATGAGAAAAATAAGTGGGATCACTGAACTGTTTAATCTCTTAAAGGTCACTAGAACTAGCGTTCTTCACAGCGATATCTCCTATAGCCCTATCAGTCAAGATGGCCGCTACTAGATTTTAACATATTAATGTTAAAATGAATGAAAGTTTCACTAGAATCTTTTGAAATTGTAGTAAACTATACACAATGCAATACTTACCATTTTAAGTATTTAAGTACGCTATTCATTGGCATTAAATGCGTTTGCAATGAGTAACCATCACCACTATCTATACCTAACATTTCCCCAACATCCCCACTCTAAACTCTACCCATTTACAGACAACTCCCCATTACACCTTCCCTTTAGCCCCTGGTTAACTTCTAATCTATTTTCTGTCTCTATGAATTTTCAGATTCCAGTTTACCTCATGTAAGTGGAAGCATATGATGTCTAACCTTCTGTTTCTGGCTTATTTCTCTTAGCATGTTTTCAAAGTCCACCCATATTGTATCCTACATCAAAACTTCTTTCATTTTAGTGACTGCATAATATTCCATGCAGGCCATGTTTTGTTTATCCATGTTTATGCTGATGAGCACTTAGGTTATTATAAATAATGCCACTATAAATATGGGTTTCAAATATCTGTTCATGTCCCTTCTTTCAATTCTTTTGGATCTATATATAGAAGCGGAATTGCTAGGCAATCTGGAATTAACCAGGATTTTCTAAGAGGTATGAATGTCTTAGTGTGTTATTTCTAATCGCAGTTTAAATAGGCATCCATGCAATCTCCTGAGACATGTGAAAGAAAGATATAGCAGTAGTGTTTCTTTGATAAGGGCTTATAAAGTTGAACTATGAAAATATAAATCGAAGTGGAGGTGGGGCTCAAAAATGTTTTTCATGGTTTTTCTGATTCCAAGCCATTTCTGATTTTAAAATATTATTCCAAAAGCAAACTTTGAAACATAAGGAGCACACTGGCGTAAACCTTACTTTTAACCATGAGAAATTTTAAATGTCCAGGCGAGGGCTGGGCCTGCACAGACTGGTTCCTCTTTTCACCCCTCACTGTCCTGCCCTGGGCTCTGCAAACACCTTTTCTAAGAACAGGGGTCTTCCTCCCACACCTCACTCATGACATTAATGGGGCCTTCCAAGTCACAAGGATTCTAATCTCTTTCCAAGACCATCTGCTCACTTGTATTTGTAGCCCAGGCCTGCAACTAGATTTTTGCTTTGGTCCCTTGAGTAAAGTCAGTACCTTGAGAAATGATCTGAACCCAGCTCTGTGGTTCAGGCCCTGCCCCTTGGACATACTGCCCTCGTGTCAAGTGCCCACCGAAAAATTCCAGTAATTCTTGCTTCTTGATTCCATTAACAAGTATTCACTCTGAGCCCATCCTCACGCATAATGAAATTTCCCGTCCCCCATCCCACTGGTTAAGATGGTAAATTCCAGATCTGGCCCCTCTTGGGGTCCGCCATCCCACTGCAAAAAGTCCTTTCATGGTCCACCATATCTTAAGATTGAAAGACTCCTTCACCAAGTGAAATGGTTCAGGAGCATTCCAGTCCCCTCAGCACAGGGCTCACAGGAGGCCAGCCCTCTGGTCTCGCAGAGGGAGGACCACTATGGAGACACTGCACTTCCAGGCCTGTCATAGCCCTAGGTCCCCCGGGCAGGACCTCATGTGTCACTAGGCATGGAGAGATAGCAGCATGCAGTGACAACCTCTCCTCACTTGGATGGTGAGCTCAGAATGTCATCTAAGGCAGAGAAGGAAAGGGATCAGATCTTAAAGCACATCTCTCTGTTACTTCTGCCTTTCACGACACATCTTGCACAAGCAGACCAGAGCTATGATGATCAGGAAGCTTTTCTGTGGAATGGATGTGACTCTACTGATGCTCCTGATGGAAGGAAGGAGAGATTGCTGACACACAGTCTTACCAGCCAGAGCCAGGAGGCCTCCAATCACTCTCAGGAAGACAAGCATCTGGGGTCCGCAGAGGGCAAAGAAGGAGAGGATGAAGCAGATCACCAGGATGATAAAGCCACAGAACAGCATGGCGGCAGCTGCCCTTCCCCATGCTGCAAGAAAAAAAGTAATAATGAATTCATGAGACACACGCCAAACTGAAAATTCACTTCAATTTTACAATGAAAGCACTGGCACACCCATAGGCTCAGGCAGCTAAAGAGGCTACGGTGCCGGCCGTGCGTAGCCTGTGCACCTGAGTTGGAGACTCGAGGCCACAGGTAATAAGGAAATAAGTATTAATAAGATTTGTTTCCTTTTTAGAATTATATTGTAGCAGAAAGACAGTTTTTCTTTTGATAATACTTAAGCATCTCCATATTCATATGTAGGACATTCACAGACTGATAGGCAGTACTACTTTCTCTGCTTGGTTTTGAGCAAATGTTTGCATCTCCAAAATGAAAAGTTAAATTTTAATAAACTGATTCTTGTATAACAAATTGACCAACTAAACAGGGATATTTAAAAGATTCGATCAAGCTTTAACACCACATGATCATAATTTTAAACAGCAGCTTGGTATTAAGCCCAACCACAATCTCTTCAGGAAGTGTTTCAGATATCTTTGGAGTATATTTACTCCATTCTATGCAAAAAATACTAATCACTGAAAACATATACTTATGACAAGGTGGAGGCGTGAAAGAAAACAATTGTGAAAGAGCTATGAATATTTCTTTTATAATAAGGTTGGGCACAAACCACCTTTCTAAATTTCTGTCCAGATTGTAACTTCTGAGAGTACTCCGAATGTACTGCACAAGAGTTCTTAATTACTGGTGCTGACTCTAAATGCTATCAGCATGAGATGGGAACTGAGTTCTGCAGCTGAAATTTAACTGGGCCCCTATAGGTCTGTGCCACTCCCTGGGGAGCCGGGAAAGCTACATTCCCCAGGTTAATTTCCAGTTGAAAATTCCCCCTGTCCAGTCTGCATGCTTTCTGAAATCTCTTCACACAACCTCCCCTCTAGCAGTCCTAACAAACATTTATGAAGCAGCTGCTCCGTGCCAGACACTGGGCTCACAACCTGACACCCGTCAGCTCCCTAAATCCTCAGAGTCACTTTCCATTGCTCACACTATCACCCTTGTTAGCAAATGAGAACATCATGAGGCTCCGACAGTTCAAATAGCCTGCCCATAGCCACCCAGCGGGCGGCAAGCAATCTAAGCAGATCTTGCTTTCCAAGTTAGCTGAATCGGGAACACGGCTTCTTGAAATATAACTTACATACCATAAAATGCCTCCTGCCTAAATGCATACAAGTCAGTGGTTTCTGCTATATTCACAGGGTTGTGTAACCATTATCATTTATAATTCCAAAGTTTTCATCCCCTCAAAAAGAAACCCACACTACATTCCTCCCTTCCACCAACTTCCAGCAATCACTAATGGACTTTCTGTCTCTATACATTTGCCTATTCTGGACATTTCATTTAAATGGGATCATATACCATATTGCCTTTTGTGACAGTTTTTTCACTCGGATAATGCTTCCAAGATTTATTCATTTTGTAGCAGGTATCAGTACTTCATTCCTGCTTGTGGCCATAAATATTCTGTTGTATGGATATCCCACATTCCTTCATAACATATGAACACACACTTTAACCTATTACTCTTTCTTGCATTTGAAAAGGAGAGTTAGGTGACCTCTACCCTGGTTTCATTCCTGCTCTACCAAACTTATCCTCACTTAATTCTAGGTCATTTGACAGGTCACTAAACAAAGAGAGGAGAGAGCAGAAAAGCAAAGGCTTTGAAGCCACAGAGACTCCATTTATCCTCTGCCTCTGCCAACTGTCAGTCAATGTCAGTCTGCACATCTGTCAACCAAGACTAGTGATGTCTGATTTCCAGGTGACGGTGAGGAGGGTTCTCATATGAAAAGTCAGGGAGGTCGAAATTCTCCAGCCCTCACTGCTCAACAGCTCTTCATGTATTTCTGTTTTTTCTGTAGTATGTCCAAGTTTTCATTTGATTTTATACTCCTATTACTCAAGATTACCCTTTGTATTTTCATGTTCATCTGCTATAGACAGATCTGATCACAGCTCCCCTGCTTCCTTCTTTAGTTTGTAAGCCCCCCAGCATCTTCCTCTAGAGTCATGAGCAGACTAGGCTAAGGAGAAGACATATTTTGTTTGTCTCAAAAAAACATGATTTCTCACAAATTACCACTTAGTGCCACTGTTCAGGATGAGACAGAGACAGAATATAAGTGGACCTGGTTTTATATTTACAGTGTTTATTACTTTTCTCCAAGTCTTCTTAGACTTCTCAGATCAATGAGAGAGGTTAGGCACAAGATAAAATAGAAATGTTTTATTTTAAAATAGAAATGAATAAATTTCAAATGTGAAATTTTTTAAGACTCTTGTTTGCTTTGTCCTTCAAGTAAGGTAACTCAAAAGATGAAGGACCATGTTTTAGAAAGAGGGTTTATTAATTAATCTTAAATTCTAGCCACAGACCACTGAGTCAAAATCATCAGTGGTGCTTATGAAAAATACAGATTCCTGTGCCTCAAGAGGTAATGCTTTGGGATCTGCATTTTGCTACTATTTCTTGGATGCATATGAGAGCTTGAGAACCATGAAGACAGATGATTGATCTCCTTATAAAAACAGATGCAACGTGGCCACCAAGAAGGCTGTGAAGTTGAGTAAACAACATGCCATCAAGAATAATCTTATTTCTATAGATTTATTGTTACTGCCAATCATGATATTCATCTAAATATAATCATTACATTCAAGTAAGCAAAAACTGATTTTTGCAGATTGAAACTACACATGAAAGGCAATGTATCTGCATAAGCACATGGAAGAATGCGAGCAAAATGAAGATAAATTGCATAGTAATATGTGTTTTCAATAAAAACAGGAAGAACATCCTAACAAAGAACATATTTTAATAACCAAATTTTGACAGAGATGAAAGTTTCCCAAGTACAGCAAAGTAAATTATGTAGGCTGTTACTATAAAGGGTAATATCATTTTTCCTGTTTATTTGAGGAGATTAGTATAGTCAGAACAATGCTATCGCTACTTCCTCTAACACAAGTGAGGTGTAATTACACTAGGTTTCAGGGACTTGAAAAGAATTAAATAAAAGAGATAGTAAGCCAATTCACCTAAACTCAGGCCAAGAGGTGAACATAAATATAAGCACAGAACATTGTAAGAACTTTTACTAAGTCAAATCAATTCAGTTAATGTCATGCTTACTTACAATGCTGAGTCTAAAGAAAATGAAAATGGAGAGTTAAGCCAATTTTGTCTTGAGAAAGGCTGCCTAGGAAGCTGAACATGTCAAACCTGCTCCTGTAACCTGGAAACACCCACCTTGAATCACTTAACTATCACTTAAGGCAGAAATCTTGGCATGGTTTTGAAGATCTCAACTGATGACAAGGCAATCTGCCTTCTCATCTCAATATCTATTTTGTTTTAAAATGATGAGATGGACCCCACCAGGTCCGAGCAGAATCCTCTCAGCCCAGTTTCTACCTGAGAAGGGGGTGTGGCTATGTGGACATACAACAAGGCAATTCTCCATGACATATTTTAAACAGGTAAGTCCATATCCTAAGAACCTTTGGTCTCTCTCCATTACCCAGCACAAGCCTTATCTCTACAAATTTACCCAACCCTTTTGGGAACTATTTATATTTTTATATTATACCATGGTCTAAATTATATCATATTTACCAGTCTCAATAGTAAACATCAATTTATAAAACTTGCCCTCAAGCTATTTATTCAACAGATGGTCCTTAGAGATTAAAGCAGACTGTCCATCTTTAGTCTGCCCTTCATTATTAATTTAAGCACTGAATTGTATGGTTTTTTCAAACACCTTGCATGTGTGTAGGAAGAGTGTAGGATTCTCATAGTCAAATATTATGCAATATTCTAGATAAACTGATATTATGATTCTGTGTAGCATTTTGTTGTTTGCTTGTTTTGTATCCTTAATGGCAGATCAATTTGGTTTTATATATATTTATTATGTCCTAAGTTTATTTTCTCAGTATCACTTGTAGAAGTTCATATTATCAAAGAAACAGCAGCGTTATAAACTCATTTTTAAACAAGATTCATTAAAGATCCTTTATGACAAAAATCTTACCAAAATTGACAATAGTTTAGTATTAAACATTCAACATTAATCCTACAGCATGGAAACCATTCAACAGTCACAAACAAAATGCTAAGTTTTTCCTAGGAGATATTTTTAAGGTTTTTGTACGAGGAGAATGCTCTTTTTCCTCATGGTTAAACAGCAAATTACAATATTGCCAGGCACATACTACTAGGAAAAGAGCAGTAAGGTCTACTGGGAAAGAAAAGGATCAAAAAAAGTAAAAGCAAATATCTTGAATGCCACACTGGAAACTGTAAATTCAAGTATAGCTGGGAAAGGAAAAAAAAGTCTTAAAACCAGCAGTGCACATTTTTTTAATGTTGCTGATAATATTTTGAAAACTGTCACTAAGTTTTACCCTAAAGATAGTATGTCTTTTAATAGATTCTCTGCCTTCTTCAGTAGACCTGTCTGCAGAGATCAAACAGACCAAAACAGTCTGCAGCTTAGCCCACAGGCACCCCTGTAACCCCACTAGAGCACGACCCTTTTCCAGGACAAAGAAATTGTCTATGAACAACACTGAAGGCCACATGAGTGAATTCATGATATTGTCAGATTTCTTCAAATTATTTCTATAAAGTTCTCTATGTCATATACAAGAAGAACTGAAAACCAAATAAAGTCATAGTTTAAAAAAAAACAGAAGAGATCCTGTCTGCAAACAAATATAAGCATGGGTGGATAATATTCAAAAAGTCTGTTGCCTAGTTAATGAGAGGTAACCTGCAGTAATTAGGTCGGTGCTGCTGAAGATTAAAAGTGCTTTCCGGGTACCTGGAGATCTTGTTAAAAATGCAGATTCCCGTTCAGGAAGGGGAGCCCTGGAAAAGGGCTTCCCCAAACTCTCTACAGAGGAAGAAGAGATGCACAGACCTTCTGGAAAGCAGTAAAAGAATGGCTGAACAGAGGGCTGCAGGGTCACAGGGAAGCACTGCACAGAGGTGTGAAATTCTCTACATACTCCACATTTCTCCTGAAACGGAGCCAGATGGGAGCTATTTACCACAGCACTTTCGCACACGCGGCTGCTTTAGCCCTGGGTCTCCTTTTCCAGTCCAGGTGGGTGAGGGGAACAACCCGGGAAAATGTGAAAATGCAACTGTGCCTTGAATTCTGACAAGATACATAGCTTCACATTTGGGATCTACTCTCAAACATCTGAAAATCTAGTCAAAGGAAGAAGGACTGAAAGGAGAATTTCCAGAGAAGCCATCTCTGCTGTTGGTATAAAAGAAGAACTCAGTACTCATCAACACATGGCATCGTCCTGGGCACTGAGTTAAGCTGCTGAACAAAGGGAAGAAGTTGAGATGGTCAGTCACGGTTGACAGGGTTGTCGACAAGGTTGGGTTTGGTGAAAGCTCCAGTCAGTCGTTCTTACTCTCCTAATTCTAATAACCTGGGAGTTTGTGCCCCTTTACAGGGTGAAGCAAGTGAGGTCACTAAAAGGCATTGAGGCTCTCAGGTGGTTACTGCTGAGTGCAGCCAATGGGGAATGGACAGGGCTAGATGGCTGGCTCCTAGGCTTCTAGATTTTATAAAGAGGTACATATGTATATAATCATAGACACATATTCGTAATGAAAATCATTTGGAAGTGATCAACTCGTATTTTGCCATGTTGGGATGTGAAAGCCTCCTCCACAAAGAGTAAGTTATCTATTAAAGCCTAATTTCAGAAAATAAAAAAATATTTTAATACCTTAAGCTGCCCCCACCCCCACCCCCTAATCAAAAGCCACAAGATCATAGTCTCAAAATGAGTCCATTAAATTGAATTTAGTCTATTTAGTCTAATGTAAATCTGTTAACTTTGTACTTATTTTCCTCCTTTCCTGTACATTTAAGAGCTATGGGGCTAAATGACCTATTTATATATATAGAGAGAAAGATGGGAAACTATCTATCTATCTATACACTGACTTATAGTCACCTATCCAAGGCTAATTTCATGTTAAAAAAAATTCAGTTGCATTCTGGGGTATTAAAGGGTATCTTTGATGAAAATGAGGCTCTGGACGCACTTTTGAGTTCCACTCCAAGCAAGTGCCCTCTAAGTTCTTAGAGCACAAAGTCACCTCCATCATTCTTCCCCATGACATGCTGGTGCTTGCTTGGGGTTTGAAATCTACATCACTGATACTTAAAATACTTTCCTGATGTATTCTTTCTTGAAACAACTTCCCGATGTATTCTTCCTTAAAACTTGAAAAGAAGGTTCCAGCAATGCAAAAATAATGTGTTTGAACAGGTACTCAAATTTGATTTTGGATTTTATTTATAGGTAGAATTTGAATGACGATTTCAATGTTTAAATCTAGATTTTTCTTTTCCTGTTTTGACAAATATAAACCATGATTTATTAAAAATTTAAGTGTCTATTAAGATAGGTATATATTTAATTGTTAGTATATAAAAGAAAATATTCAGTGTATAACAACTTGGATCACTTATGAGAAAAAGTGAGGTGATATGGTAATACGAAATTCTTTAAGGAAAAACTGTCTCCAGTGGAGAATATACGATTCTACTTTTTACATAGTTCTAAGAAAACATTTCCTTCTGTAAAAACATCTACATTATTTAGTATTACTACCAATTCTTGCCAGGAATAACCTCTCTCTTTAATATCAAAATGAACATAGTAATGTTATGAAGCAACTGATAAATGATGGTCAAGAATTTCATAGTAAAAAGGTCTTCTTTCTTAATAATTACAATGATAACTCATAATGTTTATTTTCTAGTATACAACAAGAAGTTCTTTAAAAAGCAGATTTTCGTGGCATATCCTGTGACTTGGGTGGCTGAGGTGGCTAAAGTGCCGGCCATAGAAGGCCTGGGGACCCAGGTTCAACAACAGTGTGTGTGTATTTTGGGGAGAGAGGACTAAAGAATAAAACAAGACATGCACACTAAGTTCCCTCTATTGAGATACCATTTTAACTAGAACCATCAAACTCACTGCTTGTTATACAAGAGACTGTGTGTTTGCACATGTGTGTATAAACTATTTACAACATCTTAGGTAAAGTAGAACCTCATGTAACACATTGTTTCAGCAAGACCTTACTGAGCTACCCGAAAATCCCAAAGGTCAGACAGATTTAGTTGATCGCCCTACAGTGAAGGAACAGACAACTTCTATACTTGTAAGGCCAAACGATGTACCAGCCCCTAAAAGGAAAAAAGGTGCAAGTAGTAAAAGACATGAAACTCAACTCTGACTATAATGGCCAGAGATGAACCCTTCTGGTGACTTCATACCTACTTTCTTCTTCCCATGGTCCCCTCATAAGAGTGGACCCTGGATTCATGATTAGATTCTTGATCTTGAGCAAAAGCCACGTTTAACACATTATTGGCACTTAATTGTCTTTGCAAACGTCAAAGGTGTCACTAAATTGGACTGGGAAGACCACCAGCCATTTATGGAAATCCATCCTGCTATATTATAAAGATAATGATAGATTTTTCAAGACTCACTTGGAAATAGAACTTTTCCAAAGACCAATTTCTATATGACATTGAAACATAAACTATACATTGATTAATGCTTTCGTTACAATTTTTAAAGTTAATGCTTTAGATTTCTATCTAATTATAAATTTAAACAAACAGAAACAAAACCCTGCCTACTCCCTTCCATATAGAAAGCACTCTGTCTGTCTGAGGTTGGAAAAGTCACACCCTAGGAAGGTGAGCTCATCCGGCAACTCAAGAAAAATAAAAACTGCATTGTGCTTGTTCCACAAGAAGACTGGTGACAGTCAGAGCCTAACAGGCCAGATCATGCCCCAGCATGAGTACCGATCCCAGTTCTGCCAGCATCCTCTCCTAGTCGGCAGGCGAACGCTCTTACTTCATAATCGGAGGACAGTGGTGTATTCTCTGGGTCTGTTTCCATCTTTGGAGTGAAGTCTGATTATCAAAGTCTTTTTAAAAACACACCTATTCAAGCTGACCTAACAGGAACTTAACAGTTCCCTACAACAGACAGAGTCCCATTGCATTTTAAATAAAAGATACAGATAGATTATTTCAAAGAAATCAGTTTTCTTTTTTAAAAACACCTAAAGGATTTGCAATGATACAAACTCTGGTGGGCACACTGTGACTCTTTAAAGACAGGACAAAGACTTGAAGGAAATCAGGAGGAATTCCCTGGCAGTCTTTATATTTTATTACTTGTTAATGAGAACCATGCCTCCTTTTGAAGGAAAGCTCAAGATGGGAACTTCTCTGGGCACCAAGCCCCTGAAATGGACCCCTAGGAGCACAAATAAGCAGGTCCTGAGTCACTTCATGGAAATAATCAAGCTAAAGGTGCTAACAGGGAATTTAAAAAGGCAGTGTAGACTTATTGGTCAGTTAAAAACTATTAAACACAGTTGGTCCCTTTTGGTAACATATGGCTTTAAGCTTCAGATTATGCTCATACTTAAACTCTCCTGTCTTCCAAAGACACATGGCTAAACACTGTAGAACCCCACTGGTTCTTCACAGCCACCTATAAGGACGGGGACTGGCATCAGACAAGCACTAATGCTTTCTCCATGCCTGAAAAAAATATTATACTCTACCTGCTATGTATTAAATGTATCACTTCTGTTCACTTTGCTGTGGCAGAAGATACATTTGTTCTTGAGATTTCAAATCAAATTAAACTAGATTTTCTAAATTAAGATAGATCATGGCTGTGCCTAAGCCAAAAAAGACACCCCCCTGAAACAAAAGCTGACAATGCCTAACCTGAAATCCCACAGCATCCATTAAAATCATGACAGCTAAAACTTTGAGTGAATGGACTTTTTAATGGAAGAAAAGTTTATTTCACTTAGTTCAAGTTGAACGAAGACACACATTAGGAAGGCACGTATTTCTTAGCTATCTTTTAATAAGAACTAGAGTGGGGAGAGGCGAAATTTCAGTAGGTCTTCCAGAAAGTATACTTTGTTCATTATATTCACTCATCTAAACCTTTTGACTGTCTGAAACCACCTTTTATCCGTAAGTGACAAACCTTACCCAAACAAAATACATAGTTTTAACAAGCGCCATTATTTGTTCCCAGTGGTGAGTGGTTTGGGGCCCTCAAAGCTGCTATTGCTTTATTTTGTAAAGGTCAGACGCATGAATCTAAGCTCCGAAAAGATTTCTTCTTAATCACCCTCTGTCAGTTCCTTTCACTAAACGTGGCTGCCAGAGGCTGCGCACTCCCAGGCGCAGGCGCAGGCCTGGCGCGGCCCCAAGGGCTTCCCGGAGGAGGCAGCACTCACCGTATTCCATAAGGCTCTCGCAGCCATCCGCTTCGGACCCAGTGCCGCCGCCCTCGTGAAAGCATCGCCACCACAACGAGGACGTCTGGATGTGGTCGCTTGACTGCAGCCAGCCGCGTCCGGACAGCGCGATGATGTCGAAGGCGATGGCGCTGAGCAGGAGCAGGGGCAGGATCCACCTGCAGCGCTCGCAGGCCAGGCCGCAGCGCAGCATCTCGATGGTGGGCGCGGAGGAGAGGAACGCGGGGCTCGGACGCCGACGGAGAGTGGCCCGCGAGGTCAGGCAGCGGCACAAAAGAGAAGAGGCCGTGGGAAGGCGGCTCCCGAGAGGACGCGGCTGAAGACCGGGTGCGGGGGCGCGGCGCCAGGGCCCCACCTAGATTCCAGTGACTCAGAGCGCCGCCCCGACCTGCTCAGCTGGGCCCGGGGCGCAGCGGGAGAGGCGGGGCGTGGCTCGGGTTACCTGGGTTGGGGCCGAGCTTAACCCCGCCCGGGGCTGAGCAGACGATCGGCTGGGGCGGCCGAGCCTCCGCGCCCCTCCTTGATCCTAACCCCCAAATGTTTTCATTCTCTGCGCTTGATGTGTACATATTTGCAAGTGCGCGACCCCGACCAAATAATTAACCCCTGATGTCTGATCCGTTTTCAACAACACCATATTTCATTCCGGCCATCGGACAGGAATGTTCAAATTGTACCCGGAGTCAGTGCTGCACTGTTTGGCTGCCTGGACGAACCCCGGAGGCCGCCCCAGACCCTCCCAGGCAGAGGCGGTCACTTCCTCCTGGAACCGACTTTGTACTTTGAACTCTGCTCCCTACTCTTATCTGTTTATACGCCTGCCTTTCCGTGGGGATGCCAAGTTGACAGTAAAGACCGTGCTTTATTTGTGTGTCCCTGGTGTGTGGCTAGAGTCTGAGTCTTAGGCGAGTTCAGTAAACATTTTATAGATGAACACACTGAATTGAACACATGTTCGTTCAGTCGCGGAAGCACAGCCTCTGGCTTCTTCGACCATGGCGGCCTCTCTGCTGCATTCCATTCCCTACCACCAACCTCTGCGTGTTTAAACTCACTTTATTCACTCTTTTCATTTACTCTGTGGAGTATGTCCAAATTAAAACCATATGTCAGCATGCAATCAGCACCTACAATCCCACCTCCAGTGTCCCGGTCCTGCTTCAGTCACCAACAATGACTTCTTAGGTGTGTCAGGAGGGTGGGGTGACAGCAGGGAGGGGCACTGGATTCTCAGTGTCTGACATCTGGTCGCATTGGGCAAATCAAAAAAAAAAAAAAAAAAAAATCCAATGAGAGTTACAGCTTACCTTGGACCTCCAAAGATTTCTTCCAAATTGTTACTTTTCCTATGAATATTAACGAAGTGGCAATATGACAATGTTCAAACTCTAGTCATCTATATTTTAGTATGCTACTCTCAATAAAAACAATACTATGTTGTCTTATGCAGGTTTCTGGCAAAGTTTTGAGAATGAATAAAAGTTCTGAGAAAATGAGTGTGTGAAACCACATGGAAATATGTCTCCAGCCTTGATTTTACATAAACCAAGTTCTCATGTTTTCATTAAGTTCAAAGAATAGCACATGGGGTACCCTGTGGAGAGCTAATTGCATGTGGTGTAGACTGTATGAAGAAAATACGCTTCCAGGGTTTCCAAAGTTAGTGAAAATATTTGCTTCACTAAGAGTGTATATGGGTGAGGGAAATCATCAGATCTTATCAAACCAAATAGAGAACTAATTACTATGAGCAAAGTGCTTTCATTGGTGTCTTAATATTGCTGAAAGATGCTGGAAGAGATATAACTTCTTTTTCTTGTTCCAATAGTTCTGAGGAAAATAGTTCATTAACGCTGAGACAAAGCAAAGAAATTAGCTCTTCATGATTCTGGAAGAGACTAAATCACCCGTGTGTGTGTGTTCCAGCAGGGCGCGCCTAACCGCCCTGCAGACTGAAACTGAGCAGCTTGGGGTCAGTGCTGCTCTCCTACCAGCTTTGTCACCTTGAGCCACTTAACTTCTTTGCGCTTCAATTTCCTCATCTAGAAAAACAGAGTTCACCCCAGAGTATTGTAACGAGCTAATGTATGTAAAAGAGGTAATATATGTAGTGTTCAGTTTTGTCCCTAATGAGTCCAACATAAATTAAGGAATTGTGATGGTGGCAGTGGTGGTGAAAGTCATGATTTTCGCAGAAGTTTGACACTTTAATTAAGATTGGAAAGGGACCTTTTCATGCTAACAAGGATCAAATTCTCTGTATGAATACTAACCGTAAATCTCTGTTATTTTATCTAGACAATGCGTTCAATCTAGTCCTATTTCTAAAATAATGAATTACAGCGGATAGCAGGCTGCTGGCTAGTTCCCCCTGCTGGGAAACACAGGTATTACAGAACTCTTGACCACTAAATTGTACCTGAGGTGTTAATTATTATAAATCTTAGGACTCTTTTTCTTTTCTCTCATATTATTTTTAATGTCATTGAAGGAACATTGCCCCATAATATTGTATAAGTTTAAAGTGTGCATAATTATAAATAAACATCTGTATATAATGCATTAAGTTGACTGTTCAGTTCTACCTTCACCATGTAATTGACTCCTTTTACCTGATTTGCCCACCTCCTCCCCCTTCCTGTCTAGTGAGTAATTTGATTCTATAAACTAAAAGTCTATTTTTGCTTTATTTGGTTTATCTCTTTGTTTGGTTTCTTTATATAGCACATAAGAGGGATAGCATACAATGTTTCTTTCTCCTTCTGGCTTATCTTACTAAACATAATTCCCTCTGGGTGCATCAATGTGTTGAAAACGGCAGGATTCCACCTTTTTAATAGCTGAGTAGTATACCAGTGTGTACCTATATTGCATCCTTTGTAGTATTAAAATGATTTTATGGTTATGAAAGTGAGTTAATAAGTCCTCACTTAAGGTAGATGATAGCTTGTTGGAAGCCCCGACATGAAGTAAAGTCATGTATAAGGAAAGCAGGTCTGCAAATAAGGTCATTTCATTCTGCATTGGTAAGAACTGTTTTTTCTTATCAGCATTATAATGAAAACATGTTGAATGAAATACCATTTTTCTGAGGATTTACTGTACTCCAAACAAAAATATGCACATAGCTAATTTCAAAATAAAAGTGTACAGTCGTTTTACTCTCTCACCTAGAAAATCTATGAACATGGGTGAGAAGTTCACTAAGTACCAGCTAGTGCTTTGCAATCACGGGATGAGGGGAGTGCTCCCATCATCTTCTTGTCAATGACAAGACTGGGCCACAAAGAGGGAAGTAAATGGCTCAAGACCGCATTGTACTTGGGTGGGAAAGCAGACCTTCACCTAGACAGTGTGACATGTCACAAGTGGCAATGCTATCAACCACAATAACCACTCAGAAGAGTTTAGGACAGATTTCTCCCAATATGTCCTTCTTTCTTTTTTTCTCCTTGCCTTTGTAAATATCAGCCACCACCGATTCTCGCTGTTCTGCAGTGCAGTGAGACAGCACATGGCAGGACACACAACTGCATTCTACTGAGTAGGAAATTGGACAATTTGACTTCTTGCTCTCATCGACCTTGCATTTCCCTTCTAAACCTTATCTAATCTCTTCCCCCACCCCCCACACAATGCAAACCTTTCATATCTCCACTCTGCCACCTCCCATTCTTTGCTCAACTAACTGCAATCTTTACCCAGTGATCTGTTGGAAAAGTACAGCAACCAACTTTCTGAAAAAAACTAAAAATCATTCATCTGAGCTTTTACCAGTTTCCATGGTGAAAATATTTCCCTCGTAGCTAATCACAGATATGAGTTTGGTGCCACTGAACAGAGTTAGAAGAGACATAATTGTCTCTCTACAGCCAATAAGAGTGCTTCACTGCTTCTGTCCCCAGTATCCTACTAAGTTTCTCTCACAAAGCTCACCAGTAAGTTCCTATCTGCCCAAATCATGGACGTTATCAGCCTCCGTGTTGCACTAGATGCTGATATCTAGAGAGAAGAGTGTTCTTCTCTCTTGGCTCCAATAAAAACGTTGCAGTTCAGTACCCAACCACCACCAGGAACACACACCAATAGTCAAATAAAATGAGATGTATTACCCTGCTGCAGCCAGGGAGACTGCTTGTCATAGGGAACTCTGAAGATGTCCCCAGTAATGGTGTTCGGAGGGTCTAATAATAAGATGTAGGCTACTGGTAGGTGATTTGGGTGAGGGTTCAAGGCAGCGAGTATCTTGTTCTGAGCTGTTATTTCACAAAAGTGGATACCTTATTTTATGGTTGCATGGTGCTTCATTTTTTTTTCTGTATTCAGATATGATTATGGAATAGCCTGTTATATTTTGCCCTGTTCTATCACAATTACAGAGTGACCTGACATTAAGATTCTGTAAAACAATGATAATCAGCATTGGATGATCACAGTTTAGCTATTAACTGTGTTTTCAATGATTATTTTTCTTTTCTCACTGGTTCTCCGTGAATCTCTCCATTCATCCCTTCCCTTTTCCTTTAATATGCTTGTATTCTCTGCCCACCCCTCACCTGGGGTTGGATTCTCTGGGTTCTTCTGGTATCATTCTTCTGTTTTTCTTACTGCTGCATCATCCACTTTCATGATTTTAACCTCAACCTACATACTCATGACTTGTAAATATTTATCTTCAGCTCCCACTTTTTTTCTCTGCTTCAAAATTTAATATCCAAATTCCAGTAAGTGACATCCCCTGGATTCCCCTTCCAACGCTTTCACCTTCACCAATACAAAGATCAAATGGCCCTCTCTCCTTAAACACTCCACGATCTTCCTTCTGTTGTGTCTAGCCCCTCCATGAACTTGGTTACTAAAATGAAAAGTCCTTGGTCTCCTTGACTTTTTCTTTTAGATCCAGTTTAAATCCAGTACTTGTGAGCATGGCCCCCTCCCAAACCCATCTTCCCCAGGACTGCTAAATGGTCCATCCAGCTCGCTGTGCCTCTGACCTGACGCTCTCCTCATTGTGCACCTCGCCGGTCCTTTATCATCTCCAGCATCAAGAATGAGATCCTTACAAGCGAGGCCCAGATTCTTCCGTGGCCTCCCAGCCTGCCTGTCACTTCTGCTAGTTTCCCATCTTTCAGGTTCACCTCAGCCATCAGAATCCCATTCTTCTGTTGCCACTACATTAAAACAGTGTATCAGCAACCTCCCACCTGATTCATCAGATGGACATGCTGAAATGAAGCCCTTTCTAAACCTGTGTTGGTCAGGAAGCTCACGCCTGCCCTTGGCTGTGCAGCTCTCTTATGTCTTACCTGTCTGACTCCCTTCCTCCTTCTCTTCTGTTCGTATTCCCCTGGATGATTTCATCCTTTTTTTCAGATCCTACCTCCCCCTACCTCACATCAACAACACTAATTTTGCCTTTTTCCTAATGTTTCTTCTGGGGCACCTTTCTTCCCAGTCTCCTCCCTATTCACCTACTTGCTTCTGATTGATCTTCTTTATGTTTTTCTTCACCTCCACCCCCAGGTCTTGAGCCTGGTGTGCTTGGGTTTTACATGGTTACACCTCAGCTGCCTCAACCATCTAAGCCACCAGGGTGCATGCTGCCGATCTTTTGAGGTCTGCCTCAGACCCTGTGACCCCCAAGAGAACCTCCCTGAGTCTTGGTGAAGTCCCCATTTCCTGGCCTCCAATCTAAGATGATGATGGGAGCTCTCTCCTTGCCCTCACAGAAAACATGCAGCTTTTGTACTAATCACAGGTTTCATGATAATAGTTTTATGTCCTCATTACACTGTGAAATCCTTGAGAAAAGTGACCATGTCTTCTTTGGCTTTGTAGAACCTTTTGTAACACAGATGATGGCTAATTATTTGATGAGGATGTGAATGAATGACTGTGTCAACAGCTACCTGTGAGAAGTGGCCTCTCCGAGCATCAGCATATGCATTTATTTGTTGAGTTGAATAAAAAATTAAATATAAATAAAGCTTTCATTCAAAAATAATATGAAAGGATAGAGAAATGAAAAAATTCCAAAAATCAAAATTGAAAATATACTCATTTAGAACAGCAGATGGCAGTAGAACATTGTTTTTGAACGTAGCACTTGCTGGGTTTAAAACTGATACTCATTTAAAAACTAATAATCACAGAGTATGAGTTTTAGTTATAAAATTGGTAACCATGTATCTATATTATCTTATTAATTATAGCAAATGTACCACATTAGTATCAGATATTCATAAGAGGGGAAATGGTCTTACAAGAACTTGGAAGTGTCACCAGTTTTCTGTTCATCTAAAATTATTCTAAAAACTAGTTTATTTTCTTCAATGTGCCTATATTGTTTGGTGTATAATGTTCCTTATACATAAAATGCAAATCCCAACATCAATCATTTTCTTTATATAAAATTAAGAAAGTCTCAATATTAATAGTTCCTCTTCAAGTCTTAAAAATAAGCTTTTAGAGACCCAGAAGTAAAGGCTATTTGTGTATTTATGTAAATAAAGTCTATAAATAAGTAGAAGCTATTTCATCTTTTTATTCTGTTGTCATTATAAGTGTAACATTATGTATTTATTGTAGGAAATCTAAAAGAGAAATTATAAGGAGGTTTCACTTACAAACAGTGGTTGTTTTAAATCAGAGACAACCTCTACTGCTTAGATTTGTGTGGAGATTTTTTCTCTGCGTGCTCTGACAGTAAAGCTTCCTTGACGTCTGGCAACACGTTCTTCTGGCTCCTTCCTAACTTTTCGCAGGCTGTTTCCCTGGCATCTGAACTCTAACTCACAGAGTTGTTCAGAGCTTGGTCCTGGCCCCTCTGCTCCCACCACGTTCCCGATAGGTGACCTTTGCTATTTCCGTGACCTTAGATACTGTGCTGGAAATGCCCACATTTCTTTCCAGTCCATACTTCTCGTCACCTTCACCAAGCTGAATGTCACAGTCATCTCCAATCAGCCCAAGCTGTGCTCTTTTTACCTCAAAATGTATTGTTTCCTTCTCTGTCTTTCCCATATTAATAAATGGCGCTAGCTTCCACAAACTTCTTAGAAGCCATCCTCAACCCACTGACCCCACATCCAGCCCACTGAAGATCTGTGGTGGCCACTTGCAAATTCTCTCTCTCAAATCCACACGCTTTCCCAGCTTCATCACCTCCACCCTGTTCCATTCACTATCCTCTCACTTGGGCTAATGTAAAAGCTTCCTTTTTCTTTTTCCCTAACTTTTCTAACTTCTGCTCTTGTCATCTTGAGCAGAGATAGTTAATAATAGCTCTTTTCTCCTTAAAACCTTAACGACACAACCAGGTAGGTACCTGTGGTACCTGAACCGAAACAGACACAGCTTGCTGTGACCTCCAGCAGCTGACTGGCCCCTGCCTGTGCTGTAAAATAATTGATGTGACTGTCTTCTGATAGAACTCTAAGTAATATCGTTTTTAATACTGAAAATCATAAGAATTTTTTAAAACTGCATCATCCCATCACCTACCCCAAGTACAGTTAATATGTTGATAGATTCCTTTCTCCTCTATTCTTTTTCTCTATGTCAACATACTTATACAGGCATATGTATTATACATACTTTTGTTTTTACAAAATTAGGATTAAACTCTAAATGTGACTTAGTATCAGCTTTTTCTCACTTGACAGGTAAAATACGAATATTTTGAAGTTCTCGATCCCCATTGCCATATAAGCTTTTCAATTTACACTCGCCGCCAACAATATTTAATACCTAACTTGCCCTATCTTTGCTACCTTTGACTATTTTCCCTGTGTGATCTCTATATGTCTGTGGAGTACTAGTAAAATATGCATTTTTCAGTAAACATTCACTGAGATCCTCATGTGCTCTATGCCAGCATATAGTGTAGGAGTACAGCGAGGAACAAACCTTGCAGCCAGCCACCCCTCGGTGCTCAGGGTATTGGGAAGGCATTGCCACTAAGTGATATCCTTGCCCACACGCCATGCTGTCCTGCTGGAGGGCCATGCCAGTGGGGGGTGGGGGCCATCGCACTTACTCCTGGAGCAATTGGGACAAATATTAGGAGTGGGAGAAAAGGTGGTTTCAGGCCCATTTGGTCTCTGTGACCTCATTCTAACCAAATTCCAATTCTAAACCCCTCCGGGGAACCAGTGTGACAACTTTCCAAAAGGGACTCCATGACAATGTTGCAGTGAATGAAAACAGCTAGCGTTTGCTTAAAATTGTTGTGTTCCAAGGATACCACTAAATTGTATTAAAAACACTGTTTCTTTAAATTCTCACAACTAATTTTGAATTAGGCATTATTGTACCCATTTTACAAGTGAAAATGGAAACTGAGCAAATAAGTCAATCTCGTTAGTAAATAAAAACTCCAATTTTCTAGTGCAATGTCTATGCTCTAGCCATTCCATCACATTGATTCATAATCTCTATGTTGAGCTAAAGGTCATTTCTTAAGCTAACATAGCATTTGGAACAAACAAGTAAATAGTTCATCAACGGTTAGTGTGGCCACATACTAGGTACAGATAATGGTTGCATTTCAACATTAGTTCCAAGCTTTGAAAATGACTGGGTAAGTGGAGAATGAAATACTGAAATCAAATATTATCATTTCGAACCCCCAAGTTTAACTGAAATTGTAAACACTAACATTTAAGGTATGTGACACTAGGCTAAGAACCTAACACAAAATGATTTCTTTATTCTCAGAACAACCCATGTGAGGTAGATGTGATAATTATATTTACATTTCAAATGGGAACAGGAATCATAAATCATGTCAACGACTTGTTTAAAGTCACTCAGCAGAATGACATTAGTGCTAGGACTGAGAAAGCCTGGAACAATTTTCTTGCTCTAAGGCCCAAGGAAGTTTCTCTATATTACTAGGACTCCCACTTAATCTGTCAGGGGCTCCATCTTTGAATTCTTGAAACAAAATTGCTGTACAGCAAATTGGATTACTATGTGGATAGAGATAAGAAAGAGAAAACTATTTTTGTTTGTTTATTTTTAAAGAGGAAGGAAGGCAGGTAGGAAGGAAGGAAGGCAGGTAGCAGGTAGGAAAGAAAATAGAGGAGAAAGAAGCATATTACTTATTTCGTTGTTCATTTTAGTTGTGTCCCCATCCCCCTTCCCTAGCCCCGGTGGAGAAGCCATGTCCTGGGGCTTTATGTGGACTGCTCCCCAAGCACAGGCTTAAAACCCAAGCCACCAGGGTGCACCAACCAACTGTTCTTGAATATGTGAATGTTATAGGCTATTTAGCACATTTATTGAGGAAAAAACAACTTGACTACTATGCAAACAAAAATAATAGCAACGAACCTACAGATAGCATTCACTCTGTGTCAGTCCCTGTTTTAAGCCCATATTGATGATCTTATTTTCACAACAACTCTATACGGTATGAGGAATTAATCCTTCTGCATTATAGATGAATAACCTGAATTACAGAGATGTTAAGTGATTTTTCCTAGATAACATAGCTAGTAAGAGGTAAACTGGGCCTCAGACAAAGACATTTGGGCTACAAACGTTGCACAATTACTCCTAAAATTTTCCATTTTAATATGCAGTCTTAAACTTATTAGTGGTACATTTGAAATGTGTAGAACATAACCACTTGGTGTCAATATATATTTTAAGATGCTCATCTCTCCAAACCAATTCCAGAGCATAAGCTTCCTCCCCACCTCTCTCTGATAAAGATAATTGTGCCCCTGAGACTATCACTAAAATGCAGGTTGTGTACCCGAGGGTTCTCTCAGCCTGGAAAACTTCCCATGCGTAAGACATGCCTCTAAAATACACGCTTAAAAAATATACTTGCAAGATAGGGAAGGGGATGAGAAAGCTGAGGCCCAATTTGAACAGACACATATTTAACAGTAACACAAACTTGTTTGTCTAACACATGGATAATTGGGAGACTTCGTATGTTTCATTTTTGTATTAATAATTCGGTCTGTTTCTGATATGGACGTTTGTTTTATTTGGAGCATTGTGAGTTCTTTCCTCGTATGTCTGACTCCCTGTGTGAAACCACTGAGGCCCAGCCCATGATGACCTCTGAGACCAGTTGCCCCTGCACAGGTCTTCAACATATCTCCACACTGACCTTCGCTACCTCAAGGTGAAGGTTTGCTCTTCTCTCTATTCCTACCGCTCCCACTTAACCAGCCAGGGGCACCATCTTTGATTCCATGAAATGCAATTGCCAAATAGCAAGTTGATTGCCACGTAAACAGAGATAAGAAAGAGAAAACCAGTCTTAACTATGTGAATGTTAGAGGCTACTTAGCACTTTTATTAAGGGAAAGGTTGTTTCTATACTCAGGAATTCTAAACTTGAGTCAGCAGTCATTGTCATGAAGAGAGCAGTGATCCAGAGGTTTATTCGCCTATTAAAGCACAACTAGATTGTGTTGAAATAACAATGTGGACTTTTAGATCTCACAGAGAATAAGTAAATACAATACAAGGATTTTTCCCCCCAATCTTTTGAACAAATTTCAGGTTTCTTTTTCTGGGGATGAACGTAGCAGAATGTGACATTTCTTGTCTGTTATTGTATTGTTGGCATGGTTCCCATGAATTAGACTCAAATGAAGATTTATCAAGTGAAGCAAAATCTCTAAGTCTTTCTCTCATTCTAGTGTTCTGTATACATGCATGAGTACACACCAGTATGCGAAATAAAAACGCTTCACTTTAGTAAACAAATGACAAATTTCTGATATGAGACATGTAATAAATGTATGAATGCACTGCTTATTAAATTTATAGAAATGTCCATTTATATCATCTGATGTTGGAATGTAGTTTGAGAATACTGGTGGGCTTAAGAAAAATAGAAATCGCTGAAATCTCAAATAGTAAAACACAAACTAATTATGGTTTGGAGAGTGTGTTTTATTTTATTTTTTATTTTTGATAACCTTAGGAGTTACAAAATAGTGTGTAATGCTGCAGTATAATTATGGTTATTTTACTACAAGAAGTCACTTTTTTTTTTACACATTTTTAAGGAAAGGTGCAAGAATGAAGGTGAACAGAAGCAGGCAGGCAGGAAGAGAGGGGAGGAAGCATTTATTTATTTTATTTAGTTGTTCAGTTTCGGTCATTTCCACCCGCCTGGCACGTGAACTGAGGACCTGGTATGTGGGCTGTGTGCCTCTGCACGCCACCAGAGCGCGCCTCTTTTTCACATTTTGAAAGACTTAAAACAGTGTTCCTTTATAAATTGCTATGATTTAATCCAGTGCTTTATTAGTTGAATTTGCGTCAACTGGAATGGAACGTTTCCTCTGAGTTTACAATTGAGGAACAACGCATGCTGGAATATACATAACAGCAAGTCACACTAAAAAATGTTCAGGACACGTGCTCTGGGGTGATGCCATGAGCAGGTCTTCCGAGGAGAGCTGGAAGGAGTATTAGCAGGTGGGCAGCAGCATCAGGTCTCTGTTGCTGGGGGAGAAAGTACCATGAACTTAGAGACTTTAAACACCACCCTGTCATTAGCTCACAGACCTAAGGTGCTGAAGTTAGGCAGGCTCAGGCTGCCGCTCAGGCTGCCTTTCAGACTGTTCTCCATTTAGGGTCTCTCAAGGGGAAATCAGGGTGCCAGCTAAGGCGGGTCCGATGTGAAACTCAGGCAGGAAAAAGTCTACTTCTAAGCTCATTCTCATTTGGCAAAAACCCAGTCCCCTGTGAGTGTGGAGCTGAGCTCCCACTTCTGCTAGCTGGGAGCTGGGCTGTCTCTGCCCGTCGGGCCTCTCCATGTTCAGTGCCAGCCAGGGCCTCCATCCTTGTCACACTTTGGATCTGTCTGAAGTCCTCTGCTGCTGCTGCTGGGGAAACACTTTTATTGGACTCCTGTGATTACATGTGCTCACCCAGATCATCGCCCCTTTGCCATTAACACAATCACAGGCATGACAGTCACATCCCTAGCTGTTGCCCATACCCAAAGGCAAGGAGTATCTTAGGATGAGGGTTATTGGGATCACTTTCAGAACCCAGGAAATCATTGACAAAGGAGGAAGGGCCAGAGTCCTCCTTAAGGAAGGATGGGTGCTAGAAGATGAATGTACTAAAAAGTTTGTTTCAGAGAGAGGAACAGTTATTCAATAGGCATTTGTGGCATATAGTGACATCTGTTCATTGAAACCAAAACGATGAGCATATTCCCCCTCAGAAAGAAGACAGTCCTGGCTGGCTGAAGCTGATGGAAGCACATAACCACAGCAAGACCTGCATGAGTTGTGTTAAAGGAAGCAATTTGGGGAACTGAATTAATTCCTCTAAAGAGATAACACATTAGTGTGGAGTCCATGGTGTGTTTATAAAACAAAACACAGATATGCAGCACCTGAAGGTGTTTAGGAGGCAAAGTATTTCGTGTAAGTAACCAGTAGCCTCTGGAAGGAAGAAGTAGAGACACCCAATCTTTCTTTTAGAGACTCAGACTGTTAATAAAATCTGCCCAGCTGAGCTGGGTGCCCCTACCCCTATCCGCTGGCAGGGAAGATCAACAAAGGCCACGCATTTTAAAACACTGTGAAGTGAAAATAATGATGGCCCTAGTGGGCTGGCCTCTGCACTAAATCGTGCAGTTAGCGGGGTTCAGGGGCACCGTATATACGGTGCGGGTGTCTGGAACACATTTCACTCCAGCCTCCCTATTGGTAAGCAGGCACCTTGGAGTCAGGTGTCATGTGCTGGGAGGTGGGAGCCTGGGCTGAATTTGTAATGAAGACTATGCCCGAGCTTAGTATTAACGGGGAAATGGTCCAGGACCAACCGCTGTGGCAGGAGCAGGAATCCAAGGGAGCAGAAGTTTCCATCCCAGCTGCAGGCAGAGCACATCCCTAAGACTTCAAGTTTCAGCAGTTTGTTCTAGCAGATCATGATGCTCCTCCAACCTGAAAGGCATCACACAAATACACTTGGCATTAAACAAAATGTCCCCAGGGCACTACCAAGTATAAAGAAGGAAGCGACAACCTAATAAGAGCTCCTGTGTATTGAGCATCTGTATTAGGTTTGGAATCATGGCAAGCAAGTCTCACACCTTCTCCAAACACTGCAAGATCCTAGTGATCCCCTGATTGTGCCCTTCCCATAGGACAAAGAATACAAAAGACAAAGGGGACATGACCAACCAGAGACCTCATCAAACCTTTCTGGTCCACTCTCCGGGTGCCCATGTCCCACAAATTCCCTAATTAATTAGCTCTAGTCTGGTCTAACCTCCCAAGGTCCAAATGCACTGCTGGTATGAGCTTCCCACTGCACCCAACTATGTGTAGCCAGGGCTGCTGTCAGCAGGGGATTGGACCCTAATTCCCACATTGCAAGTAAGGACTCCGAGGTTCAAAAGTGAAGCAACAATTCCACAGGCTCGTAGAGAGGAGCTGATAGTTAGGACTCTGCTGTTCCTAACACAAAACCCATGCTTTGTTCAACAGAGCACCACTGCCTCTTGACATCGTGCTTTTTCAAAAGGAAGAAATGTGATTTGCATAGATTCTAATTTTTTAGAAAGTCTAAAAACTTATCAAACATCACGTGATCTATGTCATTGGTTGCCTTGATTGCATAGTTTGAGATTAATTTACTAATCAGAGCATGCTATAAATAACTTTGGGTGAAAAGGCCAACCCATCAGGAAAGATTGTCATAGAAATGGTCCTAAAGACATTCTGGGGCTTAAGACTTTATTGGAACTTGCAAGCACCAAGACCAACGCATTGGACTACTTCTGTAATATTGGACACAGCCCATTTAAGTTCTAGCACTCTGGCTGCTGAACTGTCTTAGGCAGAATATTTGGAAAGTTCTGGGACCTAAACAACAGCTTTCCCATGGTGCATCAGCACTCCAGTGAGTCCAGGCAAGAGGTCTTCTGAGACAGCTGCCTGGCACCAGGTTAACTAACCACCTCGACGTTCTGGGACATCTCTCTGGATAGAAGAGAACTAGAAACAGCGGTGAAAGGGAGAATGAGGAGCGACAAAGAGCACTGAAAAGTCAAGAGGAGCAAGGGCTGGAGGGGACGCTCTCTCAATGTGCCTGGTAAGTAATGGAGGAATGGATTTAAAGAGCGTCCTCAGGGTCTAGATGACGCATCCCCTTAGATGAAGATTCGGCACCATAGTGGGCACTGACTTAGAATTTTGAAATGGTATCCCATTTCCGACTGAGCTAACATTATGGCAAGAGAATCGGAATAGGGAAAGTATTGTAGCAAAATCTTGTCTTTGCAAGTAATTCTATGACTTTGGAAAAATACACTGTCTCTCTGAAATTCATTTTCCTCATCTGTAAAATGCAGGAGTTGGACTAGCTAACCCAGAGCTATGAAAACGGAATGTAGAGTGCAAACCATTATCTAGATCATCTCAGACTGAAAACACTTTTCCTGGAGAGATCAAGAAAATCAAAGCAAACATGTTGGAGATGATTTCAAAGTCTTTTCTAGATAATTGAATGTTTTCCTCTTTATCTTAACTGTTTGTACACAGTCAATATACAGCAAATACTTTGTTAATAGGAAAAAGAAGTATGACACCTAACAGACTTACCCCTAGGTATTTGGAAAACTGGGGAGGCCAATACAATATATATAAATATTTTAAAGTTGTAAACAAAGCAATGAACTCTGAAAAGAAATATCATCATATCTAGGCAAATATAACTTCCTAAGAATTTGGGATGTTGGATTTGAATTTAGAGATCATGAAAACTTGACTCCTAACCCATCCTCATTCTTTTCCCACCTCTTGCTCCTTCCTGAACTGCCAAGATCTCATACACACCCCACCTTACATGCCAGGCTCTGGTTCAATCCCCTGCTGACAGCAACCCTTGATTACACATCGTGGGGTCCGGTGGAGAGCTCACACCAGCAGTGCATTTGGACCTTGCAAAGATAGACCCAAGCTAAAGCTAATCAATTTGGGAATTTGTGGGACATGGGTACCTGAGAGTGGACCAGAAAGAGATTAATTAGGTCCCTACAAGTACACAGCACACAAATGGTGTGAGCTTTGATAACTTATTGTTTTTCAATATTTATAAATGCTGTTCTTATTCTCTTTTCATTATGCATCAGAATTTCATGTATAAAATAACCATAACTAGAACAGTCATTCTCCTGTTGATGGATATTTTTATTTTTACCAGCTACTTTATCATAATAGGCAATATGCCACAGCAAACATCCTCTTGTATATTTCTATAAGGATTTTCTGGGGATAAATTTCTAGTGTGGAAAAGAAAGAAATGACAAAGGTGATTGTAAGCTAATTGGTATTAACAAATTTCCCTCCAAAAGGTGATAACCATTTTCCTATCCACTAAAAGTGTATGAGAGGTTCAACAAACGCATGCCAACACTGTTTTCATAAATGCCATTTTGCCACCCTGCTAGGTACAAAACTTTGGTATATTTGTCATTTGATTATCAACTAATTTTTGAGTTAGGTGGAACATGTGTGTATTTCCCATTTGCACTTTTAAGTAATTTAAAAGTAAGGTTCTGCATGGCACTGAACTTTGGGTCACTGCTACTGAGAGCAGAAAATATGAAGAAGGGGTAACTTTTCTCCAAATTCCTATTCATTATCACTGCTCTTCCAGTGTTATGCGCTGGTAATTCCTTATAAAATGTGCATGTTTCTATAATCTGTGAGTCCCTTCATCAAAATGATTTTATATGCCTCAAGTTTATGAATGTAGAAAGAAGCACAGAATCACAATCAGGTATAATTTCATCAAAAACAAAAGAATCCCAAACTCCTTTCTGACAACTAAAAGGATCTCAGGGTCTGACCTCTGCTAATCTTACCAACACCATCTGGCACCACACTGTGCATCACCAGGCATCTTCCTGGCCTCCTTTCTGTCTCTCCAGCACACCAAGCACTAGCCTGTGCAGATGCTTTTCCCTTAGCACACTCTTTCCCTCAAGCTTCCTTCCATTTATTCCCCATCTCAACCAGGAACCCCCACCTCAGTTACTCTAATACATCACCATGCTTATTTCACCTAACATGGCCTGTGCATCAAGTGTCCCCAAGACCACACTCAGACTCAGTGACATTACAGGAAGTCACAGGGCCCAAGTACAGTCATGTGTCGCTTAATAATGGCATATGTCCTGAGAAATAGGTCATTGGGCATGTGATGATGCCTAAAATGCCATAGGCAATCATTGGAGCCCATCATTGCATAAATGTTCCATTGTCGACTGGAATATCATGTGGTGCATGACAATACAGGCTATACTTATTGTTGAGATTTATTAAACATAAAACAGAGATCAAAAACTGCAAAGGGAAAAGGTGTATGCTTCCAGGTGCCCCTCTCAGTGGAGTTATAGGCAGACACTCTGCAAGAGTGTATGACAGATTGGAGTCCAAGATGGCAATCAAGTAAGGTCTCCAATCCCCATCCTCCCAGCAGAATACCTAGAGAACACCTATTCTACAAACACAAATCCTGAGGATAAGTGAGACCAACAACTCCACAGACGGAGGCAAAATTTACCTCCAAAAGTAAGCAAAAATAGTCAGTTACCATGCCACATCATGGTTTTGAGATTTTGAATGCTGGGAAAAATCTGAAAGAAGAGCAGGGACTCCCAGAGATAAAGAGATTATCTCTCTGGCATCGGAAAGCACACCAAACAGGCACATGAACACCAAGGCAGGGGTGGGGAGATTCAGCTCATGGTGGATAAAGGATGAGCGCTCTAGTAAATGGAGATGCAGCCCCTGAGGAGGGCACACACAGGAGAACAAATAGGAGGCAGCCATAACCAGAAGGCAGTCTGAAGAAACATTTGTCCCTTCCCAACATTACTGTGCCAGGCTACAGTACCTGCTCACCAGAAATTCCACCACCAGTTTCAAAGGCCTGACACCATTCTTTGCTGGGATTACATCATCTCTGAAGGAAGAGACTCTCCCAGAAAGGAAGAAACTTCATTAGTTACCAACAAGCACTTATCTGTGGGTGGAGAGGGAACTGCAGCCTCCTTGCTAGCTGTGAACTACCAACAATCCTCAGGTGGACTTTTAATGTCCAGACCTGTGATGTTGGGGGAAGGCTCCGCAAACTCCAAGCAAATAGGTTAGATGCTTAGACCTCAAGGAAGGGTCTACCTCAGAGCTTCAACAAATCCAACCAATGGTGATATCACATAACCAAAAGATTTCCAGTGTTCAAACCAAGATCTGGGTCTATTCAGTGCAATTCAACACCCTAAAACAAGGCCATCACTTCAGGGAAATCTAATCCACATAAATAAAAACAGAATGCCAAACACAGCAAAGATACAGTGAAATATTCAGAAATGATAGATTCAATTAAAACTCCAGGTGTATATCTGAATGCAACAGACATGGCAAACCACCTGAGGATTAACTTAGGGCAACAGTGACAAAAATACCATGGAAATCAGGAAAGCAATAGAGGAAGAAAAAGAGAACCACATCAAAGAGAGAGAAGACATAAAGCAGTTCTTCAAAACAGATGTCAAAGATTAATGAACAAAATAGCTGAACTAAAGAACTCAAGAGAGGGACTCAAGAGTAGGATGGATGAAGCCTCCAATAGAATCAGTGAGCTAGAAATAGTGCAGAGGAAGTCACTCAAGCAAGGCAGCAATGAGGAAAAGGAATGAAAAGAAATGAAGATAGTATATATGACCCATGAAATAACATCAAAAGGAATAATAGTATTAGAGGAATCCTAGAAGGAGAAGAGAGGAGGGACAGATTATATGGAAAAAATAATAGCTGAGAATTTCTCTAACCTGGGGAATGAAGTAGGCCTCCAGACCCAGGAAAGAGTTCCAAACAAAAGAAATCCAAACAGCTTATACCAGACACACTATTATTAAAATGTCAAAAATACAAGCTAAAAAGAGAATTTCAGATGCAGTAGAGAAAAATGAGTCACTTACAAAGGAATTCCCTTAAGATTGTCAGTGGATTTCTCAGCTGAAACTCTACAGGCCAGAAGGGAGTGGAATGATAAATTAAAAGTACAGAGTGAAAAGGATTTCCAGCCAAGAATACTCTACCCCTCCCCAGATTATCTCTTAGAACTGAAGGAATGATAAAACATTTTCAGATAAGCAAAAGTTAAAAGAATTAATCACCACAAAACCAGGTCTACAAAAAAGCACTAAAGGGAAGTCCTATAAAAGAAACCCCACTTAGGAGGAGCAAGACAGCAATCATAGAAAGTTGTGAGGCAGAGAGGAGAGTAAAAGCACAGGTGTTTAGAATGAGTTCAAGTAATTTGTTTCCAAATAAAAACAGGAAATTAGCATAGAATCCCTAATGTAAACTGCCAGGTAACCACAAAACACATCTCCAGGGAAAAAGCAAAGATGAAAACAGAAAAAGAAACCAATAACAACATGACTACATTCAACCCACCTAAGATGAGAAATAGAAGAACAAAGTATTGTAACAACATCCAGAAAACATTTAACAAAATGGCAATAAACAGTTACATATCAATAATTACCATAAAGGTTAATTAACTAAACCCACCAATCAAAAGACACAAAGTGACCGAATGGATTAAAAACCATAATCCTACCTTCTGCTGCATTCAGGAAATTTACCGTCTTTTAAAAGATAAACATAGGCTTAAACTCAATGGTTGGAAGACCATTCTATAGTCAAATGGCACCAACAACAACAAAAGCGGAAGCAGCTATACTTATATCAGATAAAATAGACTTCCAAGTAAAGAGGATATAGCAAAAGATAGAAATGGACATTATATAATGAGTAAGGAGTCAGTCCAGTAAAAAAGATATAACCCTGGCTAATATAAATGCACCAAATAAAGGAGCATCAAAATACATTAGGCAGTGTTATCAAAATTAAAGAGAAACACTGAGAGCAATACAATAATGATAGGCGCCACAACATCCCACTCACAACAATGGACAGAGCAACCAGGCAGAAAATTAACAGGGAAGCAGCATTCTTAAATGACCAATTGGAACAGCATGGTCTAATAGACATATACAGAGCACTCCATTCAATGAAAACAGAATCCACATTTTTATCAAGTGTGCATGAAACATTCTCAAGGAGAGATCATATGTTGGAACACAAGACATTTCTCAACAAATTTATAAAGATTGAAATCATGCCAATCATCTTCTTTGACCACAATGGCTTAAAACAAGAAATTAACCACAAAAAAAAATTGCAAGACTCCAAAATAAATGAAAACATTAAACAATATGCTCCTGAATGACTCTTGGGTAAAAGAGGAAATCAAAGAATAACTTAAAGATACTTAAAGACAGATAAGAATGAAGACACAAGTTACCAAAATTTATGGAATGCAGCAAAAAAGGGAAGTCATTGCAATTCATGCCTACCTTAAGAAACAAGAAAAATTGAGAGTAAACAATCTAACCTTACACCTAAAGCAATAAAAAGAAAAAGTGAAGCAAAAAATCAGTAGAAAAGAGGAAATAAAAAAATTCAAGAAGAAATAAATGAAATAGAAAACAAAAAGACAATCCAGACGATCAATGAGACTGAAAGTTGATCCTCTGAAAAAAAATGAAATTGACAGATCATTGGCTAAACTCATGAAGAGTTTATCAGAAAACTCTGATAACTCAAATTAGAAATGAAAGGGGAGAATTAACAACAGATACCATAGAAGAACAAAATATCCATGAGACTACTAGGATTAATTCTATGACAATAAATTGGACAATCTTGAGGACATGGACCGATTCTTAGAAATATACTATCTATAAGACTGAACTATGAAGAACTGGAAAATCTGAATAGAATTATGATAAGTAAGGAAATTGGATAATCAAAAGTCTCCCTAAAAATAACAAACCAGGATGATGGGATGGCTTTCCTACTGAGTTTTACCAATGCTTCAGAGAAGAATTAATACCTCTTCTCAAACTCTTCCAAAAAAATTGAACAACCAATACTCCTAAGCACTTTGTATGAGGCTAAGATCACACAAATACCAAAAGCTGATAGAAAGAAAGTTACAGACCATTATCTCTAATAAACATAGATGTAAACTTTCTCAACAAAGTATTAGCAATCCTAATTCAACAAGACATCAAAAAGATAACTTATCACGACCAAGTGGGATTTGCCCCAGGGGTGCAAGGATGATTCAACATAGATAAATCTATTAATACAATACAACAGATCAATAAGAGCAAGAAGAAAATACACATGATCAAATAGATAAATAGAGAAAGCTTTTGATAAGCTCCAACACCTATTTATGATAAAAACCCTACATAAAATGAGGCTAAAAGGTACATACCTCAAAATAATAAAGTTATATATGATAAACCCACAGCCAACATCATACTGAATGGGAAAAAATTGAAAGTGTTACTTCTAAGATCAGGAACTAAGCAAAGAAGTCCCCTATCACCACTGCTATTTAACATGATACTGGAGGTCTTATCCAGAGCAACTAGGCAAGAAAAAGAAATAAATGGAATCCAAATTAAAAAGGAGGAAGTAAAACTATTACTTTTTGCTGATGACATGATTATACATGTTGAAAACACTAAAAACTCTGTCAAAAAACAGATCTACTCAAAGAATACGGTAAAGTGGTGGGCTACAACAACAATGCACAAAAATCCAGTGCATATTTATATGCAATAATAAGCTATAAGAAAACAAAATCAAGAAAAATTTCCCATTTAAAATAGAAGCAAAAAGAATACCTAAATACCCTGGAATATACTTAACGAAGGTGGTGAATGACTTGTACAATGAAAACTACATGACTTTCTTAAAAGAAACAGAGGAAGATACAAAGAGATGGAAAGATATCCCCGCTGATGGGAAGAATCAACATTGTTAAAATGACCATCTTATCAAAAGCAATATATAGGTGCAATATAATCCCCATCAAAATTCCATGGACATATTTCAGGGAAATGAAACAAAACAATTTTAAGTTTGTATGAAACAGCAAAAATTCCCAAGTAGTCAAAGCAATCCTGAGAATAAAGAACAAATCTGGAGGTATCACACTCCCAGATATTGAGCCACATGACAAAACAATAGTAATCAAAACTATATGATATTGGAATAATAACAGAGACACAAATAGTGAAATAGAACTGAATCATCAGAAATGGTCTCACTCACACATGGTTAATTTATTAGAAAGGAGCCAAGAGCATACAAACGAGAAAGGAAAGTCTTTTCAATAAATGGTGTTGGGAAAACTGGTCAGCTACATGCAAAAGAATAAAGCTAGATCACTCTCATATCATTCACAGAAATTAATTCAAAATGGACTAGAGCCTTGGACCTAAGGCCAGAAATCATAAAATTCTTGGAAGACAACTTAAGCAAGACATTACATGACCTCAACCTTAGGTTTCTGGGGAATCAATTTCAGCATCCAGGGAAAGAAAAACTAAGTAAACAAGTGGGACTATATCAAACTAAAAAATTTCTACACAGCGAAATAAATTATCACCAAAACAAAAAGACAAACTACTGACCAGGAGAAGATATTAGTGTTCCACATATCTGATAAGGGCTTAATATCCAAAATATATGAAGAACACATAAAATTCAACAAAAACAAAGAAAACCAGACAATCCAATAAAAAAATGGGCAGAAGAAATGGATAGAAATTTCTCCAGATAAAATATACAGATGGCCAAAGACAATGAAAAGATTCCCTCCTCCTAGTTATTAGGGAAATACAAATCAAAACAATAATGAGAGGTTGGCTATTGTCTAAGTCTGGAAACAGCAAATGTTGGCAAAGATGTGGAGAAAAAGGAATATTTTTACAATGTTGGAAAAAGTGCAATTAGTGCAACTCCTATGGATTCCAGTACAGAGATTCCTAAAAAAGTTGAATATGGAAATCCCATATGATTCCCACCACACTGTGGTATTAACCCCCAAAATACAAAAACACTAATTTGCAAAGCTATATGTTCCTCCATGTTTCTCAGAGTTTCAATAGTTAAGAATTGGAAACTACCTAAGCGCCCATTGTCAGATGAATGGCTAAAGAAGATATGGAAAACTATGGAATACTACACATCCCTTGGAAGAGATGAAATCTTGTCATTTGAATCAACTTGGATGGAACTAGAGGGGATTATACTAAGTGAAATAAGTCAAAAGAAGAAAGATACCAGATGATCTCACTCATAGGTGGAATGTTAAGAGGTAAAGCAAAGGAACAGACTAAATAAAACCAACCCTTGGGCATGGACAACAAACCTGAGTTTCAGTGGGGAAGGGGATAGGAAAGCGAGTTGGGGCAAAGACCAATGGACAATGGAAGAATTGGTAGTTTGGTGGACGGCAGGGTGTGTTGACATATATTTGTGGAATGGGGAGCCTGCACATATGGGGGACCTATATGTATGGTTTTACATTAATTTGTAAAGCAAAGTTACCTCCATAAATATTAACATTAAAAAAAGCATGTGGTAACACATGTGGAGTGTTGTCAAACAGGGATGCAACCAGTCTGGGTGTCCAGGGAACTTATTGGGGTCAGTCACATAGACTTACAGTGCAACAAATCTTATAACTCAGTTTCCAGTTCTCCTTCCCTTCTTCCCGCAGGAGACAAATTGACAACACAGCCTATTGTCTTGGGGATCTGAAAACACTCTTATCAGACAGGGTATTCCCAGGGCTTGAAGATGGTCTCCTGGGACCTGGTCAAGGGCCAATCCTCCTGAAGATAGGTCTTTCTTTGGAATGTGCAAAATTTGAGCTTACCCTTGATGGCACAGACTGAAGTGTTCTTGCTTATTTATGCATTGCTTGTTGATTGAATAACTCCCCAACTAGAGCATTTTTCCATGAAGGCAAAGACCTTGTGCACGTCCTCCAGTGCTGCACACCCAGAAATTTGCCCAGTGCCTGGTACAAACAGATGGTCAATAGAGTTATTTGTTGAAGGAATAAATGAATATGTATATGAAACATTTGAATAAGTATTACAGTAAGTTCCTCCTACCTCAGCTTCTTACAGAGGTTTTGTCATGCTTATATATCCTGAGAGTCTGGAAGAAAGTTATCAAGCATAACATTTTCACGAGAAAAACAATCCTCTAAAGTTAAGCCCTTATTAGCATAAAATTGCAAGCATTCCTTTAAGCCATTTTTAAATTTCATAATTATTTGACTTGGCATGAACATTCTATCTAAATATGTCAGAGGTTTGAAAAATAACTGTGGCTTTGTAATGAATCTCACTTTATTGCAGAGCCTGCCTTTCTCAAATTATTGTCATAATTCTGCTATAATGTTTTTGGAAACATTTATGAATTCTTTTAACTTAAATTTCAGTAGCACTTAATCTTTTGAACTTCCTGATGTGAAAATATCTTTTTATCTAATGTTGTAATTTCTTACAATGTAGTCTAGTGGAGTCAAAAAAAATTCAATAAATGAAATAAGCTTCCAATTAAAAAACATTTCTGCTTTGGGTGAGGGGAATGTTTTATGATTATATTACCTGATGCTTAGCTTTTGCCATCTGTTCTGCCCACTAATTATAAATGAAAGGCAAAAAAAAAAATGCATGAACATATAACAGATAAAAATGATTTAAAATCCCTTTATATGGTTATTTCATTTAAAAATGCTACTAAGAGATGATTCAGGCGCAAATTATAAAGTGAACTGGTCATATATGACAGAACAATTTGTTTCTTGGATTAAAATATTCTAAAGCTAATATGATGCAGGGGTGAGACTACATTGAAAAGTTTATATCATCTTCAGTATTAAGGTGCAACAGAAAGTGAATTATATAAGGACTGATGGTTAAGTCAGGGTTGATGACCCAGAGATAAAGAGTTTCAATCACATTCACTTCGTGGAAATCTGTGATTGGGGGGATAAAGAGAGAGAATGAGGATGTATATAAGCTCTGAAGATTTGCATACTCAGAAAAATTAAAAATCCCTCTGCAGTCAGATAAATCCTACCATGGACAATAAATTTAAGCCCTAACAATTAATTTAAGTCCTAACAAAAGTCAAACGCATACTATTCACACACTTCCTCTTTTAAGCAGGTACATATCCCTTCTTTTTAGAAAAATCATTGACATAATAGATTCTCCGCTAACCCTATACTTTGGTAATAATAAGAATCACCTGGGTGCTTATGAAAGTCACAACTTTCTAGGATCCATGTGCAGAGGATGCTTTTTGTTTTTGTTTTGTTGTAGCAAGGGAGAAGGGTATCAAATGTATCTTATAGATGCTATGCTGCGCCAACAGGAACTGTCTTGGTCAAACCCGACCCTATGGTCACTATCAGTAGGTCTGGGTGTGTATTTACCAGGAACTCCAAGTAATTCTTGTGGCAGGGACTGGGAATCCTCCTGGGTGATTCGTCTCTGTCCCTCAGGACCTATAGCAGTTCTAGAAGAGTTTCTGCCTAGAGGGAACCATCTGCAGGAAAGGAAGGGCCTCTCAGGGACAGTGACCAAACATCCGGGCTTACCTGGATCCCAGGACGTGGGGCTTTCAGGGTTAAAATACAGAAAAGTCCTGGGCAAATGGAGATGAGTTGCTCTGTCACAGGGAACCAGACCAAGTAGCTCTTACAGAGAGCTAGAAAGGGGAGAAGATTCAGAAAGTGAACTGAGAACTCACAGGAGTAGAGTATAATATCAAATCTATCCAAAGACAGAAAGGTACATGAGGATCTCTTCCTAGCTGACGCTCACATTTGTGTCCTAAGTCGCCGTCATGAAGTAACACACACTGGGGAGCCTAACATAATGGAACATCATTCTCTCATAGCTGAAACTGTTATTGGGACCATCTGAAGGTCCAGGTGGCTCCTAGACTCCGGCAGTCCTTGACTTCCCTTGGCTTGTCACTGTGTCATTCTGACCCCTGTGCTCATTATCTCATGATCTTCCCTATGTGTTGAGGGGAGAGGTGGTGGTGTCTTTCTTTCTAAATCTCCCTCTCCTTTCTCTTAGAAAGACACCATTGATTGCATTTATTATTGCATTGATTCCATTATGACTCTATCGAAACTAATCTCATCTACAAAGACCTTTTCCAAATAGGATCACATTCTGAAGTGCCTAGTGAACTTGACTTTTGAGGGGACACTCTTGAACCCAGCACAGAATATAGCTACATTAATGGAAAAAGAGCGCCCCCCCGCCTTTTTTTTTTGTTAGCGGAAGGAAGGCAGGCAGGAGAAGAGAAGAGGAACAAGTATTTTATTTATCTAGTTTTTCATTTGAGTTGTTCCTGCTGGTCTGGAGTCTTAAACCTGGGGCCTTGGGCTGTCCATGGACTGCACCTCCAGGCATGGACTTACCAGCTGAACCACAAGGGCACAGGGAGAAGTGATTATTTTTAAAGGTGGCTTCCAGAGAGAAGGAGCCTGAGGCATGAGGAAAAATAGCCACATGGGATGTGTCTATTTGGGGAGGTGAGAACAAATCCCCTTTTCATCAGGGTCCTTGGGGGCATCCCCAGACCACTGATGGGATTCAGAGAGGTAGGAGGTACCTGGTGTGTAACCAGAGAAGTGTGAAGATGGGATTAAGGAAGGGAGTGGTCACTGGAGAAAGAATTGAAAGGCAAATGCAGGACTGTTATCAGTGGAAGTTCAAGAGCCATTGCTACCTGCAGGTTAGCAGTGCATGCAGGTGTCTAAGAAGGCGCTGGCAAAAACAAAAAGCAAAAACCATCACTGGAGCAAGTACCACCCAGCTCCTGGAAGAGCACCTTCCTCTTCCTTGCTCACGATGGGGAGCCACTTGAGAGTGTAGGAGCAAGGATTTTCACCCCGTCCAGCTTCCAAGTTTCAAGAGAAGTCCCCGTTGCCACCTAAAATCAAGGCTCACAACAGCAGGATGTCATTGCACAATGCTGCACTTCTCAAGGCTTGCTGAATGAAGCAGTGTGCACAAATCTTTCAACCTGTCAGTCTAGTCCACCTGCATTCCACTCAAGATGGCAAAGCACACTTTCTTTAATGTATGAAGTGAAAATAGTCACTAAATCATGGCACTCTAACTTCCTATAAGGACATTCCAATTGCTCGTTCTGACATATCTGGATGTGATTCATAAGGAAAATTTATCAAGTGTGAGGAATTTCCAATCACTTCTTTCACTATGTGAACCAAGTCATGGTTTTCAGAATTGATTTGTGAATGGTTATGTTAAGATAGTTTCAAACATACCTATGAAATAGATATGTAATTTCATAAGGACTTCTCTGGTTTTTCATTTTTTACGTGTAATAACTTTTCTCCCCAAAATATTTTTGGAGGGACAACTGCACACAGGTAAATTTATATAAACTTTGAGTTCCAAGAATATTAAATAGCTGAGAGATGAAAGAAAAAAGCTTCTCAGGGTATGAACACTGGTTTAAAAAGTTAGGATTCCTGGCTCCTCCCTCAAAGTCTCTAGTAATTTTGTAAACTAAAAGGACCCTAACATTGTATGCCTTAGAAGTTTTCCGTGTAAAATAAGTATATTTAATGAAATCAGTCATTTTCAAATGACTTCCTTGTCCCTAAACCCCAGCTGAACTTTCATTCTGGCTTTACTCACTCATTCTTGCTGGAAACTTGCTCATTGCAATAACAGGCTGATAACCTGCTTTCATTCCTCTTTGAGCCTGAAAATAAGTGAGTGATCAATGCTGAAATCTGATCGATGGAGAGCTAACCAGATATCTGATTACAGGAGAAGGAGCTTTCATGTGCTGTTGTGTTTAATGGGTTTGTATCTATCACCTAGGTCACTGGCCCACTGGGCCACCTCAGACCTTGTCACATGGAGGTACAGAGAATACATGTCTTATGGAAGGGCTGGGTCTAAAAGAAATTAGCCCAGAAGAGATGAAGCAAAAATATTCAGTTTCTTTTCCTAAAGGTGCTACTATTTAGGCCTTCCTCTTGCCATGGGAAGGAGGGAGGAAGGAGAAAGAAACTGGGGAATCTCCACCCATCATTCTCCCTCCTAGAAAGTGGAATAAACATTAAAAAAAATTGATTGTAGTATGATCATAAAGTTCTGTGAATTATGAAAAATCAATCAAGTTTACACAATAAATGAGTAAACTGTATAGTATATGAATAAAAACTCAAACTTTTAAAAATAATCTATTATATAAAGTATATAGTCGATGTCTATAAATTGATTTAAATCAAGTTTGATGAAAAGCACGTTACTTAAGTTCATTCAAGAAGTCATCTAAATAGCCCCATATTTATTAAGAAATTATTTTTTTATAATTACAAACCATTTCACAAAGAAATGAGAAATAATACCATTTCTACACAATCTTTTCTAGGAAGAGCAGGAAGGAACACTTTTTAATTAAATTTATGAGGCCAGAATTGCCCTGATACCAAATACAGAGAAGACACTGCAAGAAGAGAAAACTATACACCTATACATCAACATCCCTTACTGTGTATAGACACAAAAATCCTTAATAAAATATTACAAAATCAAATTGAGCAATACATGAAAAGTATAACACATCATGAACAAAATAAGTTTATCCCAAGAATACAAGTTGGTTTAACAGGTGAAGATTCATCAATGTAATTCCCATATTAAAAACTAAAACAAAAAAAAAGAAAAGAAAATTTCAATAATGAGAAATACTCATTTACGATAAAAAAGTAAGAATATTAGGAATAAATGGAACTTCCTTAACAAAATAAAGGGCATCTAAGAAAACCTTCAACCAGCATCACAATGATGAAAGACTGAGTTTTTTCCTAATTTCCTCTGTTATTCTTCCTTATCTATATAACACCCCATTATTAGGGATAGTAAACCTTTGTTACACATTTGCAAATGTTTTTTCTCAGTTTGTCACACTTTTTGGGTCATTTGCTTTTAATTTTATTATTTTCTATAGAAAAATTAACACTTTACGAAGTCAGTATTGTCTGTTCATTTAATTTTTAAATTAAGTGACAGATATCACAGAAAATTTAATTGTAGCTACTAGTCAATTAGAATATTTATCCAAGAAACCCATGTTTTTGAATTCTATCTATGCAGAAAAAAAGAGCTCACCTCAATGAAAATATGGATAATCTTACAAAAGAATATCAAGAAATTAAATTTTCCTGACACATGTCAACTTTGATATTTTTTCAAGTGATATTTAATATATATGGATCACTTTCCAAAAATTTAAGTCTCTCCCTCTCTTCCAAATCAAGTATTTATCAAAGTCCTCGCAGTCAAACTGTCTGCTCTACAATTCTTGTAAATGCTGATATTTGAGAGAAGTGGCATATATTCCACAGGTGATTCTAAAGATCATTTCTGAGTTTTCATTTTGCAATTTGAAAACTTCACATGAAATCTGTTGGCTGCATGAAGAATCATAACACTTAGAATACTTAGAACGAGCTGTTTAGAAACTGTTACCTGTACAAACGTCTCTGACTTATAAGTACTTGATTCAATAATACTTAGAACGAATGATCACTAACACATGCCCACAAGTCCTGTTGCTTATGTTTCATCTCAGGAAACCTCCCCTGTTGTTGACACCCTGATACATGGAACCCTCCCCCTCAAGTGCTATGGAGACCATCAGGAGTCTGTTTAGACTCTCTCCCTTCCCTGCTTTGCACCTCCATCCATTCTTCCCTCTTGTCAAAATCATGTTCCAGAGTCTCAGGAATTAAAATTGTGAGTGTGAGATGGTGTTCAATTCTTTCTGTGAATACATGCAGGAAAATTTTTTATCCACATGATGAATTGAATTGAATATATTCTACACTGAGAATGTAGCCACCATTTATAACATTTCCAAGCATAGACTTAACAAAATACTGAGTTTTAAACCTTTCATAGATGGAGGGTACCTGTAAAGTGAACGACGATAGTTAAATTAATTTAATTTTTATTTTCATTTGATAAAACATTGAATCAAATGCACATTTTTTCTTTAATATTAAAGCCCAGTACAATTGCAAGGATTAAAAGGGACGTGATTCTTTCTGGGCATGCCTGCAGCTAACTCAGGGGATTGCCTAATCGTCAAGGCAAGTAGAATTTCTTTTCCCTTCAAGCACATGACTTGTCAATTCCCTTCTATTTTTGTTTATGTATGAAAACCATAAGCTTCTGAGGAGCATGATCTGTGCTTGTAAAACAATATAACATTGTTCCCCCAAGTAAAGAAAAATATCTGAGTCACAGAGTAGAAATATTCAGCCTTCCTCACTTTTGAAATTTTTCAAAAATCTCTTCAGGGATTGTTAAAACATTTTTTTCAGTGTAAGTTTCCAAGTGTGACAAAAGCAGATCAGAGCACTGCTTGGCTGTCCAAGAGGCTTTTTCTTTTCTTTTTCCTTCTACTTCTGGGACCATAAATTTATTCTCAAAAAATGGACCCAGGATTAGCTTCTTTTCTTTCAACCCTGTCCTACCCCTTTAGCTAGACATCTCAATTAGCTATTTTGAGTGCACACACCATATTGCCATGTGACAGGACTCCTAGTCTAAGCCACACCCAACAGAGTCCTAATCAAGGATTAGCGTGTTGCCAAATTCCATTTGACCAAAGATTCTACTGGTCAAGCATGTCTGGTTGACTTTAGTTTTCTTTCCCAGTTCCTGTGACTTATACCAAGTTACAAGTCAAAACCATTTGAGGTTACAAAGGTCAAGTCTATTTGTTTGGTTCTGAAACCCACTCCCCAGTTCCAAGAGAAAATTGCTTTTCTTCCAGCTACTAAATGATGGACTCTTAGAGTCTTTCAGAGTTTGCTAAAAATAATGCAATTCTTTATCTAAAAGCATACTTACCTCCAAAAGAGATTTGAAATAGTTTGTTTTCATAGCAAATGGACAGTTAAGGTTTAAATATAAGTCAGAACATCTAACAGACACATGAGGATAGATGTTTTCAGATACCTGGAATAAGGTCATTATTATTATTCACTCTATTATTCATATTTTACTTGAATAACCACTATGTGTCAGGTGCCTTGTTAGACAGTGGACATTTAACATTGAGCAAAAGAGTCTTGGTTACTCCCTTCCAGACTCTTAAACTTACTTGTACCTGTAAGAGACAGCTGAGCTGGAGAACAAGCAACACAGTGATTATACTACAAATCGGAGAAAAGATGCGATAGTCATGGGGGTGGGTAGAGAAGACAGCAGAGGAGAGAAGAAGAGAGGAAGGAAAGAGAAAGAAAGGAAGATAGGACCAAGGTGTGAGATTACTCTAATGAGAGCCAGTCAAGAAGACAAAGCACTGTTAGGAAAAAGAGAAATAAAACAAGGCAAACGTGGTTTCACTGATTTAATAAAGGAGTGTTTCAAGGAAAGAATGGTCCATGATATGAAGTCCTAAGACATCAATGAAATGGAGAGCTCGTCTAAGATATTTAAAGGAAAGAGGTCTACCGGGACAGGGCAGGGACCTGTAGAAAATCAAACCACTTGCAGAGGAGGCATTGGGAGAGGCATGACACATTGAACTGCGAGCACTCAACCACTCCTCTCACCATCTTGATATCTTCTACTCATCATTCAGGTCAAAGCTTAGATGGCAGGCACTACCTTTCAGCAGGCTTCCTACCCAAGTCTTGGCTAGCCTGCCCCACCACCCTAAGCTTCTCTAAGCACTGTTCACTTGCCCTCAGAGCAATGAACATATTTCTTTTGTGATTGTAAACTGTAGCAACCAACTCAGATAAACTTAAATGGAAATGACAATTGGAGTGAGGAGAAGATATCTAGTAAATGACAGAATTTTAATGGAAAGTCTAGAGAATTAGACTTAGAAAAAACCCCAAATCCAAGCGAGACCAAGCATCGAGGGGTAGAGTTTTCAGGTCACAGCTGCAGTGAGGACCAGGGTTCATCATCCACCCCTAACTCTATTACCACTTTTGTCACTAGATACGGCGTGCTGCTGTCACTGTACGACTGTGGGCGCAAATTTCAAACTGTCTCCAGCTCCTTCAGTTTGTTAACGTGTGGAGGACAAGCATACATATAAAAAAGGAGATAAAAGCTCTTTTTGGCAGCACAGATTCTACAACCGTGAAGGATACAAAGGAGATTAGCATGGCCCCGTGAACAAATTCATGAATCATTAAAAAAAAGAAAAGAGGGGATATAACGCTTATGCACAACTTGAAAAACAAGAAAGTGATTACTGGATTGCTGTTATACCCTGATTTTCAGTCCCTTGAGCATTCTTCTAATTATTCTTTCCCTTTCCTTCATCTCAGATGTAAATGAGATCAGTGGTTTTTTTTCAATAGTTTTATCATGTTGTCCCCAAACTCTATACGGCACTGTCGGGTCTGCCAACTTTTGTGCTGCATGTAAGTGAAACACACTATGTACACTCCTCTGTGACATGTTTTTTGCTCATTATCTCATTTTTGCAATTCATTCAGTCCATGTAAGTTCCTATAGTTCTTTCGCTTTCACTACCTTACTGTAATTACAACAGGTAACAGAACTAACTGATCTTTCCTACAGTTAACTGAATTACAATTTAGCAATATTGCCAATTATCTGTCAATGTTATTGCATCTATTTAAGAATCCATTGATGGTCTATATGGAAAATAAAATTTCTAGGTAATGGAGAGTGTGCATATTTAACTTTACTATGGAATGGAAAATTGTTTTCCAAAATGATCATAACAATTTATATTTCCATCAGCAGAGATGAGCTGTCCCATTGCCACACATCTCCATCAACGCTAAGTAATATCCAGCTTTGTCATCTTTGTCAAGATGGTAGGCACACTGCAAGAATTCTGTTTTAAGCTAGCCTTAACTAGAATTTCCATGATTGGAACAAAGTCTGATGGTTTTTCTCTTATGTTTATGTGCATGCATATTTCCTCTTCTGCAAGACAAAGCTGGTTCCCGTCTTTTTATCCATTTTTCTTTAAGGCTCTCTTCCCTTCCCTAATTGATTTTTAGGAATGAGCCCTTTATCAGCTTATGTATTCCAGATATTCTCCCCAGTTGACGTAACCTTTGATTTTTTCATGCTGGCTTTTGATGTACAGAATTTTTTTTTTGAGGAAAGGTACAGGCAGGAATGAAGGTGAGTAGGCAGGCAGGCAGGAAGAGAGAGGAGGAAGAAGCACTTTATTTATTTTTATTTAGTCGTATATCTTAATTGTTCTCACTGGCCTAGAACACAAATCTGGGTCCTTGGAATATATATGGACTGCACTTTGGTCACAGACAGTTGACCAAACCACTATTCTACCAGGGCATGCCCAGTATAATTTTTAAAGTGGTAAACTTCCTTTATTTAAAACAATTTTTAGTGTGTTCTGGTGGAGTCGCAGTTAGGTCTGCTGCCTCTGGCTGAAGGCAGGCCACATACATCCCAAGAACCCAGGTTCATTGTCCTGGGCCAATAGAACCAACCAGGATTTACAACTAAAATGAAAATGCTTCCTCCTCCTCCTCTCTTTTCCTGCCCACTTTCTACTCACCTTCATTCCTGCCTGCACCCTTCCTTTAAAATAAATAAATAAGTCAATAAATAAAATTTTGCATCTTGCTTAACCTCCTCTCCCCCAATATCATAGAGATATTTTCTTCTATTTTCATTTAAAATGTTGAAATTTCTATCTTTTCCAAGGTCTGCATATATCTGTGGGGTTGGTTTGGTTGGTTTTTAAGTGTGAGGTAGAGATCACTTTTATTTTTTGTCTATGCTTATCTTGATTAATAGATGAACCATCAGCTTTCCCACTGACTCAAATACTTCATCCTTCTTCCTGAGAAGTGGTTTAATTTTTCTTGAGCTTTAGCTTTTCAAATGAATTTTAAATTCAGCCCTCTGTGCTCCATGAAAATACTTGTTGATAACTTCACTATAAGGGCAAACTTTTTATCTTCTTCACCTAAACCAGGTGTATCTCTCCATCTAATTAGATCTCCTTAAAGTTCATCATAATGACTTAGGACCTGCACGTATTTTCTTATTTTAATTTTTAGGGACTTTATATTACTTTATGACTCTCATTTATTTTTGTTTTTGCTGATGAAATTTACAATTGTCTTTTTAAATTGATATTACATATAGATCTCTTGCTAAACTCTTATTTGGATCATTTATCTATTGATTCCTATAGTCTATTGATTACCTGTTTTCCATGTAGGTAATTTTATAACCTAGAAATAATAACTCTTGTACTTATTCCTTCCATAATTCTTGTACTTTTTCTCCTTTTTCATTGTGTTGCCTAGGATCTTTAATCAGTACATTATTGAATAAAAGTAGTTAATAGGTGCTTTCTTGTCTTGGACTTTCCTCTTTTTGTGCTTGCTTCAGAATCAGAACCACAAATGGGCACACTGAGGAGGAAAAAATATATGTCACGTTTGAACTTCCATACTATGACAGTGGGCTCTTCTTCTAACCTTCCTAGAAAATTTCCCCATATTGGAGAGATATTCAGATGCTGGACAGTGGAGATAAATTTGTAATTGTGTATATATTCTTCTATATCTGCAGTCAAATTCCACCCAATCCACCCATCATCACGGATATGAGTATGCCTATAGGAGACTATTCTTCATTTCAAATAGAAACTCTAAGAGCACATTTTCTTCACTGAACACATATATCAGAACTGGGGTTGTCCCCAGTTCCAAACCATTGACTGACACCCCTGTGCCCTGTTGTAGAGTCTTTAAGAAGCTAAGATTTGGGGGACTATCTGGGGATGAGGAATGGCGCATTCTACAAGACTGGAGTTTCTTGTTAGTGTAAAACTCCAGAGCTGTCTTTTCAGTCAAATCCTCAAGAATTCCTTCCTTCTAGGAGAATCCCCTAGGATTTCTCTACTTTGTTTCCACAGCATTACCTGTAGTGGCCCCCAATATGTTTCTGCTTGGGTTGCAGTTGAATGAAACAAAAGCTCCCAGCTCCCCGTTTACTTTCACAGCTCTGCAGCTTATGTCCTTTTACAAGGAAAAGACTTAATCAATAGGATGCTGTCACTAAATTCTCTCTCTCTCTCTCTCTCTCTCTGTCTCTCTCAAAACACACACATACACACATGTGCATGCACGTGTACACACACACACACACACACACACCAAAATCGAATTTCTATATTGCTAACCATAAGTAAAATTAAAAACAAATGACAAATTTAAAAAACATTTGCAATCTATATGACAAAAATTGCAATTATATAAAAATAACACTTAAAAGTTAATAAAAAGAGATCATATCCTTTTTTTCAATCTTTTTTTTTTTTTTGTAAAGGAAAGGTGCAGGCAGGAATGAAGGCATGTCTGCAGGCCAGCAGGAAGAGATGGGAGGAAGAAGTATATTATATTAGTTTTACTTGGTTGTTTACATTGCTTGGTTCCCCCGGTTATGAACCCTGGTCCTGGGGAAGTACATGGATTGTGCTCCTTCAAAGGTAGCTGAACTGCTACCCCACCAGAGCACGCCCATATCCTAATTGTTTACATCATCAAAGGACATAAACAGGCAGAGATAAAATAATAAGAATAAGATGTTTGAATACATTTTTAAGGTTTAGTTATAAATAAAAATAATAATTAAATACAATTTTTCACTTAATAAATTGGAAAAAGGAGTAAAGATTTTCAATATGTTGTAATGCTGAAGGGTAGGAGTACAGCTCTTCTCCTGAACTGTTGGTGGAAGCAAACATTGGTTTATGCCTTTTGCTCACTTTTTTAAAAAGTGCATAAATATGACATGCAATATTATTTAAATGTGAGGTCTATAGTGTGCTACTTTGTCACATGTATTTAATTAACATGATTGCCATTTTAGCAATATCTGTTACACTGTATAATATAGTATAATATGATTATAGAATCCAGCAAGTCCACTTTTGGGTATGGAGTGCCCAAAGGAAATAAAAACAAGATTTCTAGGAGGAAGTGCACTTCCAAGTTTATCGCTGCATTATTCACAATTAGCTAAGCTAGAGAAACAAATCCAAATGTCAATTAAGGGAGGAATAGTTTAAGAAAAAAAGATGTGGCACATATACACAATGGAATATTATTTAACCTATGAGAAGGCAGGATTTGCAGCAAAATGGATGGACCTTGAGCATTATACTTAGCTAGATAGGTCAGATGAAGACAAAGCCCACATAATTTCTAATCTAAAATCTAAAAATGACAAATATGTAAAAAAACAAGTAAAATATACATGATTTTTGACTCGATACTTGAACTTCTAGGAGTTTTCCTTAAGGGAGATTATTTTTATAGGGAAATAATATAATAACTACATAAATATTTATTGAAGTCTTCTTTACAATAGTAAAAACTGGAACCAAAATCATGGATTCATTAAATAAAGGTTGCTAGAGTCGTTGTGCAGAATAATAAGTAGTCACTAAGAAGGAAAGCTTGTCTGTGATAAACACTGAGTGGAAGGAAACAGAACATATAAAAGTGTGTATAGTATTAGCTCCCTGACGTAAATGCATATCAACTTGTGCACACATATGCATCTACACACAGAGATATCTCATGGCTATGAGAAAGGATATTTGTTAAAATTTTATTAACAAGCAGATGTCTAGCCTTCTGCGTTTTTTGTTGTTTACAGTGTTATATATAATTTTATGCAAACTTAACTCTGTTATGATTCCCTGGTACTTTGATTCTTCAAATTCTAATTGCCTTAATAACGCTGAACATTTTGTTTGCTTATTTTATTTTCCCCTTTCCCAAATGCAAGGTCTCAAATGCAAGTCCTTGGGTTTTTCATGGCCTGCACCTTCTCTGCTAAGCACAGGGGTGCATGTGAACCCCCATTGTTGTCTTTCCAAACTTCAAGATCTCTCAATCTCTGGGTCATAGTTTTAACTTGGCCTCTGTGCACGATTATGAATTGGCAAATATCTTCAAGGGGAAAAATAAGTAGCAAAGAACATCTGGTCCACCCGTTTACTTCCCTTTTCTCCAGGATCTTAACCCTACAAGACCTGGCTGCCCTGCTTGTTTCTGATATAGTCAAACAGTTCCTCTCATTTTTAAATCCAGTTTTAATTGCTTTCAACAATAATATTGTTTTGATACAATTGTTGTATCAACAATTGTTGATACAGTTGCTGTAACATACTTAGAAGCAAAAGTTTCTTTCTCTCTCTCCTTTTTTTAAGTGGATGGCAGGCAGGCAAGTATTAAGGCAGGCAGGTAGGAAGAGAGAGGAGGAAGCAGCATATCATTTATTTAGCTGTTCCCTCCAGTCCTGGACCGTGAATCCAGGTCCTTGGGCTGTATGTGAACTGAACTCCAGGCATGGGCTGAACACCTCAGCCACCATGTTGCATGCAATAGCATCATAGTTAAGGTCATATTCTTTATTAATAAAATAGAAACCTGTTTTGCGAATCAAAGAATCATTTTTAATGTTAATCATTCAAAATGTTATCTATTTGGGGGGTATTTAGTATTTTTTCCTTAAATAAGGGCACGCTGTATTTCACACAAATCACTTAAAATGTATTAAAATCTTTCAACCTTTTTATAAAGTCAGAAAGGAAGGAAGGAAGGAAGGAGAGAGGGAAGGGAGGAGCAGAGGGAGGGAGGGAGAAGTGGAAGAAGCATTTTATTTAGTTGTTTATTTTGGTCCTTGGGTTTTACATGGTCCACATCCCAACTGTCTCAACTGCCTGAGCCACAAGGGCATATTCCATTTCCTTTTTTAAAACCTCAAAATTATAAATGAATTTATAAACCATCTTCAAGTTAAATACTACCTCCTGGGCTTAATTTGGTATGAAATTAGATTTAACCCCCAAATTTGTTTATTTTAGATTATACTGGTGCATATTTGGGTTAGACTTAATAATGCAGACAAGATTCTTTAGAATAATGTATATTAAGTACCAGAGCAAGGGAAAAGATCAATGATTTGAAAACTAGGTAAAGTAAGGTTGGGAGGGAGATTTGAACTGGAAAATGAATTTAGCATCAGCCACCTAGGCTGTCAGGATTGGAAGCTGTAACAATTTCACTAGGTATTACCACATTTGCAATTTTTCCAAGTTGGGACTGCTTCCTAAGCGCTGGTAAACATGAAACTGCTTGGGCCTTCCCACTTCACAGTGCACCCTTAATAACTCTCTTTCTGATTTCTGAACTTCGAAAAAATATCTTCTGGTTTCACAAGAAAACAGAATCCATTAGATATTGCTCCCACAAATTCCTTTCCCCATATCAACCAATTAAAATCTATCAAAATCCAGCCTTCTATCTTCCCCTCCTTCTCTATAGATGGGGCTTCATCTACTAACTGGGTCGATGATGCCAGCTGTAGCCTAAATATCATTGCTCATGTCCTCAGGCATGTCTTTCACTTGACTTCCTCCTACCTCTTCAGCTTCTGCCTTTATGCCCCTTTTCTTTCACTGAATTAACATACTTCCCACCAATAGGCAATCAAATCTCAAATGTCCCACTGGTCTGATGCTTTTCAAATTTCAGTCCTCTACCCATTAGTGGCTTGTGAAATCAACGCGTCTGTTTCCCCAGGATGTATTTGTTTTAGAAATGAAGTAGTGCAGAACCTCTGATATCAGAATGCAATGTGTATATTCTAAGTCAGAGTTGTCCATAGTGCAGCAAATGCTAGGGACAACTGAGAAAAGTGACAGCTGGTGTGAGGACGGAACGATGGTATGCATTGGCTAGCAGCCAGCTAGCTATTCACTCTTCTGTTCACTGGCATCTCATTTGCTTTTCTGGATTTGGTCATAATTGTATCAGGAGAATTAATATTTTAGCATTTAATTTATGCCAATGTAATTGACAGTTAATTATGAAGTGAAGTTTAGATGAATTTTATCCTTTGTTGGCAAAGGCAGGAAGACTTCCCAGCAAGTTTGGGTTATGAACTCATAATTTTCAATGTGTTTTCTATTTTTTTATTAAACATGATGATTGGGTATTTTAACTTTGCAATAATTATGCATTTTAATGAAACATATATATAATCCTTAGAAGTTTACTTTGTTGTTAGAAAAAATAAGAATGATGATATTAATTAAATGTGTATAAATTATTCTTAAAATAGTTTATTTTGTTATCAGAAAAAATAAGAATGATCACTGAAAAACACAAAAGCATGTTCTGGTTGAACTGTCAAATCTGGCCCTGTAAATAGTGACAACACTGAGAAAAAAATGTTTTTTTTAATCAATCCATTTTTAATAATTTGTTCCATGGTGGAGCAGTGGTTAGGTCAATCACCTCTGAAGGAGTACAGGCCACATACTCCTAGGCTTGATTCCCAGACCTGTGGAGGCTTGTGGGAGAAGAATCAGTGTGAAAAACCAAATAAAAAATAAAATAAAGATGCTTCTTCCTTCTATCTCTGCCTGCCTGCCTGCCTACTCACCTTCATTCCTGCCTTAACTTTCCTTTGAAAAAAATATAAAAAAATAAAAATTTAAGCTATAATCCAAAAGAAAAATATACATCCAAATCTTTCTAAGAAAGATTAAGTATAACATGTCAAATGTTCAAAGCCACTGAAAATGAATTATTTGCAATAATACTACCAGTAAAAGCTTAAAATCTTACAAAAATCTTGGAAACACAGGAAGCCAAACATGTTGGTAAGGTCCTCAAATATTTTCAAAGAAAGCAAGAAAGACATAAATTTGTCAGAATTACTTCATTTAGGTTAATGAGAAAGTGTTAGTATCATATTGGTTGCATATGTATAACAAAAGAGAAAATTGCTCACATAGCTGGTGAAAACCTTCTTGGCACATGAGGACATGATGAATAGGATTCTTGATGGCAAATGAGCTGAGAAACTTACTGTACATCTTAGCAGTAACACATTCTCTTAACAAATTTGTAGTTCTATAGGCCACATAATAAATATTTACTGGACAGATTGGCGCAGACACAGGTATAATTCTACTTAAGGAGAGCACTGGTATTTCAAGAAATTAACACTTTCAATTTATGCCAAATATATATGACGAGACAACTTTTTATAAAGGATATATTATACAGTTTAAAAGTAACTTAACATATAACTGGTTGAAGTAAATGGATAGAATTAGAAAAATATATTATTTGAAAAACACAAATTAAACTGGTAAGTTACAGTAGAATTGTGAATGATTCAGAAGTAAACATGACCAGGAAACATAGCAGAGTAGTTTAAAAAATTGCCTTCTACATTACTGTTTGGAGTCACTGCTTCATACAGCATCAAGATTTAGCATACTAAAAATTCTACTAAATTTCTAGCAAATCTCTTGAAAACAAAACTAGTGTAGTTGTTTACTTTCCTCTAGAGAACCTTTCCTTTTTGGTATATCTTGTTCAGATATTGGAGCAGAAATTGAAGGGGGACCTAGGATCCCAAATATTATGTACCCAGATGTGTCTCTGCCACCATTTCACTGGGTTTATCTACCCTCTCTTCCTTTTCCTTAAACTAGAGCACCACCTGCCAATGATCCACCTTTGGATACATAGATGAGAACTCTCTCTGGGATGGTGTAGCAATAAGTAGTATTCATGTTCTTGAGTGATCTCCTTAGACTGCCAACTGGGACCACTGCTTTAGGACTTAAGTTAAGCAGAAAATAGAAATCTGCGATCTGTAGACCACTATATTGTTGGATCTTTGTTAAAGCCTTTCATTAACTAATAGATGTATACATTATACAATATGGGAGTTGTTGATTGTTAGAAGGGAAATACTAATTAAATTATATGAACTCAATAATGGGATTCACAGTTTTCCCTTTAAAAGCAATCTAAGGGCATGCTCTGGTGGAGTTGTGGTTGGGTGCAGTCCACATTCCAAAGTCCTGGGTTTATGTCTCAGGGTCAGTGGGAACAACCAAGCTGAACAACTAAATAAAATAAAACACTTCTTCCTCCTCTCTCTTTCTGCTTACCTGTCCCTGCTCTTCTGCTGGCCTTCATTCCTGCCTGCACCTTTCCTTAAAAATAAATAATTAAATAAATAATAAAAACAATCTCAGTGCGCCCTGGTGGCTCAGGTGTTAAGTTTGCAGCTGCATCATGTACTCTGCATAAAACCCAAGAACCTGGGTTCACGACCAGGGCCTTGGGGGAACAACCAAAATCAATGAATGAATGAATGCTTCTTTCTCCTTTCTCTCTACCTGTCTGCCTGCTTACTTGCCTTCATTCCTACCTGCTTCCTTCCTTTAAAATTTTTTAATTAAATCAAATCAAATCAATTTCATTGGCTACCATTTTTGAAAATGATATTTCAGCAGTGAAATTGGTATGTAAAATTCCTTTTTGACCTTGAAGTAACTGAATTTGGATCTACAAAGAAAAGTCACGATATATTTCAAGATATTGAACATATTTAGCAGTTACAAAATATATCTTAAGTAATCATTATGTTTACTCTGTCTTCGACACTATGCAACACAAGAAGAAAACATTAATGAAGACACTTTGGAATGAATTAGAATCTAAATGATTAATTATTGTGTAAGTCCATTTCAAACTTCAATCATTTCCAAAAAAAGAAATTTGAACTATTAAGGAAAAGCATTTGTATGAAAGATCAATTTGCTTTTCAAATATTTGAATCCACATTTGAGTTAAAGTTGATGCCCAAAGAAGAAAACTAATTACTAAGGTTTGTTATTCAAGTACACTAAAAAGGGTGACCAATTTGTCACCATTAAAGTATTTCAGTTGCTAAGTGAAGAATATTGCTGTCAATAGATCAATCAACTTATTTGTGTGAAGCAGAATTTGTAAGCTGCATAACTAAAAACATTGGGAAGAAACAGGTATTAAAACACAAAGCACCTGTGCTGAGCACAGAACAGGGTCTTAATGTCTCCAATCTGGAATGGATTTAACAACATGCAAGAGTGCCTGCAACAATGAATGGTCATACTTAGCAGTAATGCTATTATGGCTAATAAGTATTCTTTTATAATAAACTTTTGTTTCCAATTTTTAATCTGGCTACATGTATCTTTGTGTATACTGAGTGACAATGCAAAGGGCATTTTCCAATATGAGTTTCTGTTTTTGAAAAAATCAACCACTTGTTGGAACTTTTCTACATTCACCTTCCTTCAAAGCTAACATCTAGAGTGGATTATTTATACATATGTTTCTACTTGCTCTTAATCCAGGACAACCATACTCTGCCCACCTTATTCTCCTGGGATGGGCTTCCTAACTAAACTTGCGCATCCATTTCGCTGCTTATCTTTGTCCTCCATTGAGCTTGTTACATGGATATGACTTCTATTTCATTTTCCCACCACCTTTTGCAAGTATAAAAGTAAAAATATTTAAGGAAAAAGTAAACTCACCTGTAACCCCATCAAAGTGAATCACTGTTTGGTGGAGGGCAGGATGTGTTGACATATATATTAGGGATGGAACCCTTTACATGTGAGTTTATTTTAATGTGTAAAAATTAAAATTAAAAAAAGATTATCACTGTTAATATTTTATCTTTATGTTCCAGTCATATACACACATACACACACTTACATGCACATCCACGTCATATAGTTAAATAATAAAATTGCAATGATTTAGTTTCTAGAACTACATAGCATTTTGCATCCTTCTTATTTGACTACTTTTCATGTCATTCAATATTCTTCTGCCACATTATTTTTAAAGGTGATAGACAATATTGATTTATGGAAACATACATCACAGATGATTTATCCTTTTCTCAATTATTGGATATTTATATAGCTTTCTTTTAAAAAAAAGTAATTGAAAGACATTTTGAAATCCTTGTAGAAAAATCTTCATCTATGTCCATATCACTTGCTTAGGAATATTTCCCACAAGTGGGATTGGTGGGTCTGCGTCATACTTATGCTTTACACATATCCAGAATTCTTCCTGGGTTGTGGTACCAGCAATCTCCCACCAGCACCCAGGACATAAGTGGACCCAACTGTCCAGCTCCTTACTGATGCTAGACAATCACATCTAAAATCCTTTAACCAATTTGATCAGCAAAAGATAGCGTTGTTTTTAAAAGTTTGTGCCCTTTTGATTAGTTGGTGCTTGAATACATTTCATAAGTCACACACACATTCCTGGAGGGAATACAGGTAGGAATAAGTGTTTTTTAAAAAGGTGTTTTAACCTCACATTTGTACTTATTCCCTTGAGAAATGGGAAATTCTTTGCCCTTTTTTTATTAGAGTGTATATCTGTTTTTCAATACTTCGTAAAGCTTTTTTAATGATTCAAAGCGATTCCAATCTTCTATCTCTAAAATTATTCTTTTTCTAGTTTTCAGTTTAATTAAATTTGTGTGAATTATAAAAATAAAATGTTCTTAAGTGAAAATGTAAATCTATATAGAGTTAAAAGTTGAGTTACTCTCATGCTTGGACTATAGTCTGCTTTTAAATTTTATATTGAACTTTTGATACAAAGTCTCTACATATTCAAATAGTCGATTCTACTTGACTTCCCACCCCGCTTTTTCATTTCTGCCTTAACTGATTTGTTAGAAATGATCAACGCATTAAAAGAGGTGCACGGTGAGCCCTGGTGGCAGAGTGGTTACCTTAACCAAAGGTCACACAGCCCTGGATTTGATCCCAGAGGAAGGAGGAGTGGGGAGGGAAGGAACCACCAGTGTGAAAAAAATACATAAAAGTAAGGTGCTTGTACCTTCTCTCTGTTCCTGCCTGCCTATTCATCTTCATTCCTGCCTGCACTTTTCTTTTTATTTTTTTAAAGTTATATTCACTTACATTTTCTTCTAAGTCATTTATGGTTCAATTATTAAATTTAACACATTTGCGAAATATTTCTATATGGTATAAATTTGATATTTTTTTTTTACATATAGTAACTTTAAAAAAAAAAGCTCTGGACATTTTTCACTAAATGAAGGCTTCCTGGAAGGTGTCCTTGGGGGCAGAGATTTAGCAAGTTTTGTCTCCTCAGTATCAAAAGGATTACGGAGTAGAATGAACATCTCTCATGTCTTGAACACCCTCTCCTTCTGCCTTCTGGCACCTTGGGTTCCTGACTCCTTCTCAGTTGCCCTGTGAGCAACTGCTTCTGTCCATTATTTAAAGGTGACCCATCCCTCCCCTCTCCTCCTTGGCATTCATTCTGCTCCCCCTGTTCATCCATGGCTTTCCCGCAGGCAACCTCCGCCCAACCATAGGCATCAACAATTCTTTAAATCTGATAGCTACCAAATCCTTATGTGCGTGTGTGTGTGTTTTTATCATAGGCAAGTCTTAAGTTTCTGCCCACAAATAAAACATCCTACCAATATCTCATTATTATTTCAATCTGAACATGTTGAAAAAAAGACGCAGATTCCTTCCATTCCAAACTTGTCTTCTCTTCCTCCTTTTTTAAACTCAGATATTGGGGTTACCATATTCTCATTTTCCTCAATAAGAAAACTGGAAGTCATCCTAGGGCCTCCCAACAGTCTTTAAATCCTACTGCTTGGACTCCCCAAATATCTCTTGCTCTATTTTTCTCTTTTTCACCTATCATTCACCTAATAGGTCTAGATTACTGCAGAATTGTCTGTTCTCCCAGCTGCCAGTCTAGTCCTTTGCTATCTGTCTTCCTTGCTACCGCGACAATTACATTTCTAAAGACAAACGAATATGCTTACAATCATTTTGTGGCTTCCAACCTTGATTTTCATGCCTGGATTATTTCGATTCTTTTCCTCTTTCCTCCAGCCGCCAAACCAGGACCTACATCAGCGAATGACTCCCAGAGTGCTCTCAAGATGGGAGGCCTTGGACACACTGCCTTCCTTCCCCATCTGGTCATCCAGGTCCCTTCCCGGGTTCAACTTAATGGCTCTTTATTGAGGAAGAATTCCTGCCCAGCCTGCCCCACCCCCACCCAAGTTAGATAGCCTGGACCCTGAGCGCCCCCTTTTCCCCTGAGGGGTACAAGTCAGGTCGCCAGTGGAAAGCGAGGAAGAGAGACTTTAAAGATTTTGGATTTAAGAATGCTTTGAATCCAACTGATGTTGGAAGTAACCTCTCTGGGCCTGGTTTTCTCATGTGTATCACTGGGGTATTAAGCCCTCGAACGAACACACACACACACACACACACACACATACACACACACGGTAGTGTGTGCAAGGTTGGGCAGGATCAGTCTTCGCAGGTAGACCCTTAAACTGGCACTGAGGCTGGCCCAGGGCTGGGTCCGGAGGAGCCGCGCACTAAACCGTGGACGCAGGGGCAGCTGGATGCAGCGGGCGCGACCACACAGGGCGCCCGGGCTCGAGGAGCCGGCACTTGGCCGCCCCAACTCCGCCCGCGGCGGCCGCGCGCAGGAGGTGGGAGGACCGCGGCCAGGCCCCTCCCCGGCCACTGCCCCGCCGATCGGACGCCCCCCGGGCCAAGCTGGGCCCGCGCCCGGCCGGCGAGCCAGCTCAGGACATCCGCCTCCACCTTTCCGCTAAGCCTGGGTGTCCCAGGAGTCCGCCTGGCGCGGGGTAAGGCCGCGGCCTCCGGCGCCCAGCTCGCCACCGCCGCCGCCGCCACCAGGCGCGAGAAGCGCACCTGACTCGGGCGGCGGGCGGGGCGCCGGGGCGGGCGGGGCGGCGGGACTGACGTGGCCCGCGGCGCGGAGCCGGTGTGATTCATCAGCCGCTGCGCCGGGGCGGGATGGGGTCGAGCGCAGCTGCCGCCTAGGTACCGAGGACTCAGCAGCTGCGGCCCGGTCCCCGGCCCGGCCTCGCACTCTCTGCTCTCGCTGTCGGCGACCGGTCCCCGGCGAAGGTTAAGATGGAAGAGATCCTCAGGAAGCTTCAGAAGGAGGCGTCCGGGAGCAAGTACAAAGCCATCAAGGAGAGCTGCACCTGGGCCCTGGGTAAGCGCGCGGAGCGGGGCGCGGGACGCGGACGCGGGCACCTGCTCGGCGCTGCGGGAGGGTCGGCTGGCCGGGGCTGCGGCGTCGCTCTCCGTGGGGGGCATTCCGCTGAGCGGGTTATGGATGCATTTGGCACAGTTGCAAGAGTTGCCTCTGCGAAAGGATTTGCATTATGAGAATCTTGATTCCGTCGTTGACATCCAATCCACCTCCCCTCTAGTGGTTCTATGTTCTCCCCGACTTCACCGGGAACCGCCGCCTTCCCCGCCCGACGTCCCCGTCCTCCGGGTCCCCAGCGCGGTGGAAGATGGTCTTCCAGATCCCAGTTAGGATCACTCGATGCGAATCCAGGGGCCTGGTTCCGTGGCGCTTCTGGGGAAGAGGGAAGTTGAGCCTCAACCCTGAAACATTGGCGAGTATAACAGGAAAAGATTGGCTTGTTTAATTTGATTTCCCTGATAGAGACCAGCCTGTTAAGTATTAGCTTACGTGGTTATTGTACATGAAAAATAACATGTGAGTGGAATTATGTTACCTCTGCAATTCAGTTGTGGTCTGCTCTTTAGACAGGTGGGATTTTAGATCTCTGAGCTGACAAGTGTTGAAATAAGTTCCAGGTAGCAAATGTGCTTCCAATTAGACTCAGGTTGCAGAACTCAACCTCGGGAAAATGAAAAAAACTTCCAATTAGGCAAGAATTTAGGAAATCACAATGATCTGAATGGAAATGCAGAGATAAGGAGCATATAAGGAGCATACTCTAGGTGATAATGGTCCTTTTGAAAAAGGAAAGGCCCAGGAGAAGCCAGGCCAGCTCTGTGTTTCCCCCCTGCCTTGTTCAAGCCTTCCTCTGATCCCTTAGTTGCTGCTCAATTAAAAAATAAGACTGAATTTCAACAATCAGTGCTTGTCATGACACTGTACTGTGTGGCACAGCCTGAAAGAAGATAACTCATTATCAGGCTTTTCACTAAGTGTAGAATTCTGGTGCTTTGGTGACTTCATATTTAGAAGTTCTGAATTCACATATGTTTGGGCGTGTGTACAATCAGAATAACATCTTTTTAAAAAATCCTGTGCATAGCATCACAAAGTTGTTTAAAACATTGCCTAGGAAGTTAATCTTGTAGGCAGAACCAAAATTTGACCATTTTGGTTGACTGTTAAAGAAAGATGGTTAAATAAGTGAGCAGCAGGCTCTTAAAGCCACAGTGCCTTTTTTGCATTGGCATTGCCATTCAGCAGGATGGTTCAGAGTTAGATCCCCAGTGACTCTAATGAAGGCTCACAGATGGCTGGGCAGCATAATAACACCTGGCACTCTAAACATGACATTCCGTGTAATCCTTATTCTTTTGCTGTAAGTTAAGCAGATTTAGATAACAGAGGAGGAGAGCAAGCTAGTATTTTTAAAGTTTGAATTTGGATACTCAACATCTTGTGAAGTTAAACTGCAATATGGCGGAATGGAAGACTTAAATCCACCTGGGAAGCCCAGGACTGAGGCAGGTCAATGATCTAAGTTGAGCCCCAATTCCAGTCTGACTGTAAGAGTAGGTGGATTCATTTTCCAGTGACTGTTCGCTTGTTAGCAAGAGGAAATATGAGTGCATGAAATAAGTAAATAACAGCGTAGGTTGGAATACATAAACCAGGAAAATATTTCAAAGGAGATGCATTTGGGGTTAGGCACTGGGCATTGGTGTGTCCTGGTGGGGCTTTAGAAGTAGATTTGACTTGACAGAATGGTAATCTGTGGGTTCCTCCTTTACTTACGGCTGGCAAACATTTATTTATTTATTAAGGCTTTCCTTATACCCAGCAGTGGAGATAGAAAGATGAAGAAGATGCTTCCTTCCTGTAAGGAGTTAGAGGGCACATCATGAGCGGGGGTTAAAGGTACAACATAAATGTGTAGAGATATGATTTCCTGAGTCTCTCCCACTCCAGCCTACTTTCTGCTGTTGTATCAATGTTTCTAATATAGAAACCTTTTCATTCTTCAACCTCTGTAATTTCTTTACAAAGTGTCTATTCCTCAGAATTTGCTTCAGAATCTATCCCCATGCTCTGCTCACATGCCCCAAGGATCTGACTCTGCCAGCAGCGAGCTGCTGCATTTGACTGAGCACACGGTGCACCACTCATTCTCTGCCTTTGCGCATGCTAGTCCAGGAATTCCCTGCTCAGGCTTGGAAGACCTGGCCCTCAGTGGAAGCTTCTCAGTCAAACCTGCTGCTTTGTGGTCCAGTCAGTTACTCTTCAGGGGAATCAGCTGCCTCTCTGGCTTCCGAACTGTGCCTTCATGGCCCTCTTAGAGCACCTGCTGCTTTCATTCTGCCTGGTTGTGTGAACAGCTACTCTTCCAGGGACAGAATAGTTGAGAAATATGTTGAGTTCAAGAGACCAAAACCAAAACCAAAACAAACTAATTCAAGCTGACTTAAGCAAAGCAGAATTTATTCACTGTATTAACTACATACTCCTTGGAAGGACAGCTGTGTATTGCTTGGTTTAGGAGTTATACACTGCTTTAAGGACTTTGCTTTCTGTGGGGTGACTGACATACTCTGTCTGTGTCTCCATCACTTTGGGTTCATGAATCATCATGTGCAGACCATCTCTTATGAAAGGAGTATCAGCCCACTAAAACTACTCCAGAGACAGGGTTCTTCTCTACTTGGACTAGGACAGGTGAGAGGGGTCACCATACCTTTTAGACCCTCTTGGGAGAAAGGAGTCATCGCCCACTAAAACCATTGTGGGAGTCATCTCCATACTTGGGTCATCACAGGAGAAAGGGGTCATCTCCCTCTTGGCCCCTGGCCCGTCAGGGAAGAGATGAATCATTACCACATTTCAATTCTCTCAAGAGAATGGCCATTTTCCATCACTCCTGCCCGGTCCTTAATTTCTCTTGTCCTTTGCTTGTCCTGTGGGGTCACATGTGAACCTGTGCCAGTCCTCCAGCTCAGGAATGGAATGGGATAACTGGCTTAGGCCACAAGTTCCACCAAAATCCCAGAGTCACGTAAGAATGTTTTCCTCAAAACAAAATGATTTAAAAGGCAAGGGAGTGGATGCCAGTCCATCAAAACAACAAATGTTAGCATGGTAGACATGAGCTTCCTGAGCCCAGGGCCTGTCACTTCTGCTTCTTTTTGGCTTTAGCGCCTGCAATACAAGAAGCAGATGTTCAATAAATAAATCAACACTTTCATGGCTTGTTTGGACTTTAAGTGATAGTCTTTTTTTTCTCTTTATAATTAGATATACTCATTTTATAATATTAAAAATATTAGAACAATTATAAAGAAAAAAGAAAAATTACCCGAGATCTCATATGTTCATCTTTTGAAGAATACTCCTTCTACAAAGGAGTTAAACCACATATGGCAGATGGCCAGTTTTTAAATAACATTTTAGCTTTTTCTCGTACTCTGTCATTAGTAGTTTTCTGATAATCAGTTTCCTGAATGGCTGCATACTAACTGGGAGGGACTCTTTTTTTCCCCTAGTTTGGGCTACCTAGTTTGTTGGAGACATGCACTCACACAGAGACACACACGTATGCACACATTTAGGAAATGGTCTGACTAGAGAATAGCAAAGAATAGAGGAAGAGCCACCTGGTAGAGAGCCCTAAAGAATAGCATTGTCTTTCAGGAGAATCCTGGGGCCTTGTGAGCTGGGAGCAGCCGGAGGAAGTAGAATGGCAGAGCATCAGAACCGGAAGGGACCAGACCCTCTGTTAGAAAGTTTTCGTATTTTGCATATATCAGAGGACTCATGTAGACTGGATTTTGAAAGTGGAGGAGAGGAGAGAGAAAAGGAAAAAAAAATTAGTCCATGTCAGGGAAGATGGAGAGTGTATCCCATCGCCATCCTTTCCTCTGTCTTCGCTCTGCTTTTTCTTTCAGCCATAGTTTCTGTTACCTTCATTGCTTAACTGCTTAGAGTGTCTGTGGTGATTGTACCCATATCCAGACTTTGGACTTCCTCCTGTGTGACTTTCTCTTCTGTCTTTCCACCCATTCTCAGTGAGGAAGAATGCAGCACACAGCCCTCAATCTGGTGGCCTGTTCTCACACCTATCATCCAGCTCCTCTGAGCCACACTGAACATACTGGACTTTACCTTGAGCTCTGCCAATTTGTATCATGCTTTGTGAGCTGTTCTTCTTTGCCAGCTCTCGCTCTCCACGTCAGTCTAAATGTTGGAGTTTTGCAATAGTTATCCCTGTGCTCTCATCTCTTACTCCCAACCCTGCTGGCAGCGACCACATCCATACCCACAGCATCAGTGCAGTTGCTGAGAATGTGATCACTAGTCCACACCTGCGCTCAACATCCAACCCTCAGTACAGCTGCCCACTCAATATTTCTACTTTAAGGCAGTGGGCTCATTATGGCTGCCCTGTGGCTTCCCTTTCTCTTTTGCCAGCTCTTTCTCAGCATTTGTAGAGCTGGGCATGTTGTGCATCCTGTTGAATGTAAACCCCTCCGATGAAGAAAGCCATGATGACTTGGTTCTTCAGTGTTAGAAACGCCCCTTGAGGAGTACTGTCATGTTGGCTTGGCATTGGACCCAGCAGTGCTTAATTTAATATATGCAGATGTTATTTACTTACATGTAAACCTTAGACTTAAATGATGTTACGATGTAGTGTTCCGTAAAACATTAATTGAAAAAGTCATATTTTCAAGGACTACCTTTCATTTCTCTACTTTTACTTCAACTTTAGGTCAGTTGTAACTATATTAAATTAGCATTCTGGTTCAGGTCAGGAATTTAATATTTCATCCTGTGTTTCTATGAGGAAATGTGTCCTAATTTTTAACCTTTCCTAGGAAGTTCTCTGAGGCTGTCAAGAGAGAAGGATCTTTAAAAATAGATGGTTTGCATGCAAGTAATTGAGAACTGACTAATTGATAATTAGAGAAATTTCCATGGAAAAAAGAAACTAATAAGGAAATATATGTACAATGCAGATTCTGAATCTTTACATATTTATTTTCAACTGTATCATTTTCCTTTTGCAGAAACCCTGGGTGGTGTGGATACCATTGTCAAGATCCCTCCGCATTTGCTGAGGTAAGGAAATTGGAGTTGGTATCCACGTGGAATTGAAAACGCACACTGTGCTCTCCTGCAAGCACAAATAACCATGTTGGTTTATGGCATTGTGCCTGCTGACCGATGGTGTTTTGGCATCTCTGAACTAAGATATTTCTGAGGTTAGCATGATGGGGTCAGGAAAACTGTGATTTCTACCTGTCTGTGGAGTGAGGGAAGTCAGTGATTCAAAGAACTAGCTGCAGAGGTCGAGGGTGAATGGATTGAAATTGGTCAAGGAGAGAAAGACCAAAACCTAAGCCAGGATGTGGACAGTGGATGCTCTCTTCCGCTGTGGATTAGGAATTGGTGCCTCCTGTGGGGTGCAATCCTATACTGTGTGGGGTAGATTTAAGTTCTCATTGCACTTGGCTGGATGCCAGCTTACAGAACTCTACAGCCACATGCAGCAGCTCTGAGACAGTTCAGCTCTTTCCCCACTTTCCTCGCCTCTCCCCATCTCACCCCATTATGAGATAAATACATGCCTTTTTTGTAAAATTTGGCAAGACCAAACAGGAGAGTTGTTCATAATGACGCTGCTGAAGGATAACCACTGAAAATGATTCCTTTTTAAAAAAAAAAAGGAAAAATGCAGGCAGGAATGAAGGCGAGCAGGCAGGCAGGAGGAGAGAGGAGGAAGAAGCAATTCATTTTATTTTTATTTTGTTGTTCACATTGGTTGCTCCCCCTGGGCCCCACATGAGAACCCAATTCCTTGGGGTATACATGAATTATGCTCTCCCGGAGGTGGCTGACCTAACCACTGCTCCACGAGGGCATGCCTGAAAATGAAAGTTAATACATTTTTTCTTAACAGAATTTTCCCCTCACATATGCAATTTTACAAATTAGTAGAAATTTTATTTACCAGTTGGTTTCTGCTTTTTTTTTCAGTCGACATCATATGAAGAATATTTTCTAAAGTCAATATATATTCTTCAAGTTATAATGTTGCATATTCTTCCATTATATGGTGCTGTAACATTAGTAGTTTTCTTCTAATTAGACATTTGAATTATTTCCAGATTTTGCTTGAAGATCATTAAAAATATTGAACTTGCAGTCCATTATTGAGTATAGTTTCTATATTTTCAGGACACTATGATTTCTTAGACATTGTCTCTGTTCAAGAATTATGCTTCTGTCTTTTTAAAAATTCATTACTTCTATGTAGTACCTGCTCCAGGCTGATACGTGTAAGAGAAGGCATGAGTTAATCAAACCTAGTGTACATTTATGTGTAGAAAGGCACTAACTGAACAGAATGTCTGGCAGTAACATTCTTGCCCCAGGAGAACTGTTTCAGCTGAGGTACTGCTGTTAGAGCACATGAGAATTCTCCCAGAGGCACACAGGCATGGATGGTAGAAGGGAGACCATTTTCTGGCCCCCAACTTCTGTAGGTACCCTTTCTTAAAGTGCTTACAAGTGAATTTTGCTACATTTCCTTGTCCATCTCATCTTTTACTGTCACCTTTCTCCCCTGACACAGAAAAACACAATTGTTAAACATTCCATCCTTAATCTTACTACTATGCTCTGTTGTCCGAGGTATAAAAATCTCTTCCCACCAACCATCGACCATGAAGATAACAGCCTCTGTGTTGGTAAAGGGAATGATTTTAGTGACCAGGGCACATATTGTTTTTGCAGGTTCATTAAAAGAGGAGCTAATCTGATATAATAGGCAAAAAGATTTTTTAGTAAGAGATCTCCTTCATTCCCTTTTATGTAAATAAGGTCTTCTTACTGCTTACGTCTATAAAAGGGGTGGTGGCGGGGAGTAGGAAATGGATGCTAGATTTCATCTCATTATAGAAATAGAGAATACTCTTCCTCTGTTATATGACCTATTTGAGGAGAAATAAATAAGCTCTATTCATTTCTTTAGACTTGCATTTCAACAAAATTGTCCTTTCCAGGTTACTTAGAAGTAATTGTTAATGTTGTTTAGAGCATTCATGTGCATTAGTAATGACAGCTCATACTGGAAGAAAATTGGACACTTTTAAGCCTATGACCACAGGAAATTTTTTAAAAATCACGCTATATACATATTTGCTATAGAGAATGTAACAGGAAGATTAATAAGAGCCTCTCAAGTGTTAGAGCATTTCATTGAGAGAAAATTCTGTGTGGGAAATAGAATGGAAATATGAGTTTAAGGAGAAAAGAACGATGCAGCATTTTTACTGTTAAAGAGGAATTTGTGCATGTGTTTTTTTTGATGGATGAAATTGGTGTGGCATTTAGATAATTTAGGTATCTTTAAATGTATGATGTTTTAATTAGAACTTTTAATCTAGTATGGCAGTTTATAGCCTTTGTGCTTAATTAAATTATTATGAAATATTTTAAAGGTCAACTTAAAGTGTATGAAAAACAGAAAAAATTTTAATGGTTATATGAGCAGAAGAAGTTTGAATGCTGCTCTTAAAGGTTGTTTTCCAATTCAAAGGATG